>PVJA010010544.1:34445-57279 GCA_004027025.1 Myocastor coypus | reverse complement strand
AAAAAAAAAAAAAATGCTTAATTACAATGCATGAAACGCAGAGCTAGATTGGTGAGATGAGCTTTAGGAGGCTTAGATTCAATAGCCTCCAACATCACAAGCTTCACTGGTGGCCCACTGCAATTGCAGAACATTTGACTGTGTATGTATCTGCTTCCTCTTAGTCCAAAAACAAAGCAAAGCTTTTGTAAATAAGAGGGAAAAGAGAGGTTGAAGGTGGAAAGGAATTGGGAAAATGAGTTGTATATGTCATCTACAGATGCAAATTCCCTATGATAAATGCAACCATTGTGTATAATTAAAATGTATCATTAAAATTAATTAAAACGATGATGGAATCAGAAGAAATAGGAATACCATCTTAATTACGCTGAAGCAAGACTCTACCACACAAGAGTTTTATAGGCATCAAAATACTGTAGAAGCATGAAAATTAAAGCATAAGGGAGTGTGTCACTAGAAGAATCTCACACAAGTACCTTCTGAAGGAGGTACACAAGGGAAGAGGAAAGTATTTCAGCACAAGACACAAGAAGAAAAGGAGGTGTGGAAAGGGGAAAACGTGTTAATCAAGTGAATAATGACCACACTAGACAGCCATGACAATGCCAGCTGAGAAAGGTGGCCCACTCCTATAATCCCAAGCACTCCAGAGGTTAAGACAAGAAGACTCCCTAAAGTACCAGGCCTGAACTACCTAGTGAGGCCCTGTCTCAGAAAGATGAAAGAAAGAGAAAGAGAGAAAGAGAGAGAGAGAGAGAGAGAGAGAGAGAGAGAGGGAGAGAGAGAGAGAAGGAAAAAGAGAGGAGAGGAGGGGAGGGGAGGGGAGGAGAGGAGAGGAGAGGAGAGGAGAGGAGAGGAGAGGAGGACCAGCCAGATAGTCAGCAGACTAAAATACTTGCTCAGGCAGTTCACAGTAGCCAGGGTTTGATCCCCAGTGTGCTGTACCCAGGGCACACTGAGACAGTGATTGAGACTGGGTGTGTTGGTGCATGCCTATAATCCCATCACTTGGGAGGCTGAAAACAGGAGAATCATTAGGAGTCCAATCTACATAGTAAGGGCCAGGGAGATAGCTCAGTAGGTTAAGTGCTCGTCTGGCAAGTGCAAGGTCCTGAGTTCAATCCCCGGTACCACAAAAAAAAATTTTTTTTTTTTTAAGTACCAATCTACATAGTAAGACCCTGTAGGCCCTGTTCCAAATACATTTTAAAAGATTTTTAAAAATTAAAATTTAAATTTAAAAAACCACAATGACAATTATTCATATAACTTTAAACATGATAGAATTTGTTACGGTTGGTGTCTAGTTGTCCCCCCAAAGCCTCGTGTGGTTATGGGGTGGGGACTTCTAGAATTTGAGACTAACCCATGATCCACTGGGATTACAGGTCTCAGGATTGCACCCAGCCTGGGGCATGTAACCTGGATGCAACCTGAGGCTGACCTCCTCTCTGCAGCCTTCCTTGCTGCTGTTCCTCCATTGTGCTCTCTGCTCTTCTCAGACACCATGAAAGGTTTCTCTCTGCCGTGTGCCACTTTGCCTTGGAGCCAGCTAACTATGGACTAAAACCACCAGTGAATTAAAATGGGCTCATAGGCCAGCAAGAGAGCTCAGCAGACTAAGCGCCTGTTTAGGCAAGCACAGGGACCAGGGTTCAATCCCTGGCACCACATGCTGTACCAGCCCCATCCTCGGGAGCACTGAGCGGGCCACTGAGACCCAGCATGGTGGTGCACACCTATAATCCCAGCACTGGGGAGTGGAAAATTGGTGAATCACTAGGAGTCTGAGCACCATACTGAGACCCTATACCAAATACATAAAATAGAGTTTAAAAATAAATAAAACAGGCCCAGGCCAGGTGCAGTGGTGCACTAGGGTGACTGAGGCAGGAAGATCACTGCAAGTTTGAGACCAACCTCGGCTACATAGAGTTCAAGGCCACCTTTCACTGCCATGAGACCCTGTCTCAAAAAAAAAAAATAATAATAATAATAATAATAATAATACAGAGGAGGGAGGAAGAGGAAACAGAAAAGGAAAGAAGAGAATTTTAAAAATTTACAATAACATGTAAGTCAAGAAAGAAATAAAAAGTGATCTAAAGTGTCTGAGTCATTTAAAGGGGTGGAAAAAGTTATGCACTCTAAGCAACAGTAAGTTAAGATTGCTGCTTACTACTGAACTATCACTGAAGTTAACTGGGATGTGTAAACTAAACCAGCAAAGGAGAAACACTTACACAGAACAGTGTGCTTGCAACAGGAAAAGAATGAGGAGAAACAGATGGGACAAAGTGAGACCCCTCAGCAGCACACTCTGCTGTGCCTTGAACAGGAATTCACTGCCATATGTGAAAAAACTGGGCTCATTACACAAATACAAAATTGAGACCAAAAAAGCACCACACAATACTCTTATTTTTGAACAAGTTATATAGGGAAGCCTAGATATGTGAAAGCTACAAGGATAGCATGGAAATTATTATCAAAGTCAGGGAAGAGATCAAAATTTCTGGGGCTCCTGGCACATGGACATTGTAGTTTTAGGGTATAGCAACATGAAGTTTACTTTATCATAACCCGCTAGATAGTCTCCTCTTAAATTAATTGTGTGTGTGTATGTGTGTGTCACAATTCAAGAATGCTTCAGACATAGTTAGCCAAGTAGTACCACTGCCCTGCCCCCTCATCTAACCTCCCACTGTGTTCTTTCCCTCCACAGACCATCATCCATGGGCTCATCCTCTTGGGCAGCTTCCTGTTGTATTTGGTGGTGTCGCTGCTGTACAACGCCATCTGCGTCACCTGCAACAGTCCCACCAACCCCTACTGGGTGATGGAAAAGCAGCTCTCGGACCCCACCTTCTACCTCCTGTGCTTGCTCACACCAGTCGCAGCTCTGCTCCCAAGGTTTGAGTGCTCTGCTCAGCTCCTTTCCACAACTACTTGGTCTCCCTGTGATAGGCAGTTTTCACAACCTCAGAGTCATGATTTGGCCCTGGATAGGTTCCTTGAGGCTGTTTGGCCAGAGATAGGATGCCAGGACAAAAAGAACAAGTAGGACGAGGACACACGGACCCTGGCCTCAACCCTGGTATGGCCTCCATGACATCTATGACGTGGGTGCAACAATTTATACGCTTCTGACTTATAAATTTTGTTTGTGACAAGGAAGCTAGGGAGTCTCTCGCCAAATGCCTACAGGGACAACGTAGTAGCAGCAGCAAGCAGGTAAAGTACAGACAATGAAAGAAAGAGCTCCTTCCTTAGATTCTTCCACTGCTGCCACAAGGAAATCTCAATGAAGCGTTCCTAGCCTCAAAGTTTAAAGTTTGCATGATGTCTCTGGATTGTAAGGTTTTTATTTTGTTTTGTTTTGTTTTGTTTTGTTTTGTTTTGTTTTGTTTTGTTTTGCGGGACTGAGGTTCAAAGTCACAACCTTGCACTTGCTAGGCAGGCACTTGTGTTATGGAACTATCTCCCCAGGCCCTGGCTTGTAATATTTAACTTTCTTCAAAATGCATACAACATACAAAAGTTTGCTAGCTAAATTAAGCACTGGTGGCCTACAGACTGCTTTGACATTTCCAACCTAAAACCTTTTGTTTTCACCTTTTCAGAATAGAAACAACAATCTCTTGCCTTTCCATAGGATTCTCCTTGACATGCGATCTTCTGTATACCCTCAGACAGCATTTATTATCCTCTCCCATCAGCTAAGCATTAGATGGGCTTGTGCCTGTAGCCTTATTCATTTATGAGAAACCTGAACTTCCAAGCCAAACCAAGATGTGTCCACAACTCACTCATTATGAATCATAGTGAAAACCAGATTCTCCTGACTCAGAGACCTGTGTTCTCTTCTCTAGTGAACTCTGTAATTGGAAAACTTGGTGACTTTGATGAACAGTGATGAGCTCATGGACAAAGCATCACTTTTTCTCCATCCTCAGGGTCTTGCCACTTTGGACATGCAAATCCAGCCTCTTAACATTATAAAGATATAATCGATAGACAATCTCAATATTTTTTTGTCTTTTTGAGACAGAGTCTCACTATGCAGTTCAGGCTGGCCTTGAGCTCACTTTGGTAGCCCAGGCTGGTCTCAAACTCGCACCGATCCTCCTGCCTCAGCCTCCCAAGTGCTGGGATTATAGGCATGCGCCACCACGCCCGGCTGATAATCTCAATATTGAACAGAACTTTTTTCTCTAAATGAGGCAGAAGACTACCAACAAGATTGCTTCCTTCGATATGTTTTGCTGTTTGCATAACCAAAGTTGGCCTCCAATTCTTCCTTGTAAACCAGATCACAACTTGGACTTCACATGCAGAGCTGGAATCTAAAGATACCAAATGGCAAACAGTGTTGCACTCAGGGAACACCAACAACATCTAAGTATTTGTTGGGTGGGTCGCCTCCTTAGTTGGTCCCTACTGGTTACTGCAGCCTCTTCTTCCTACTCTCTGGTTCCAGCTTTGGGTTCCACACCACCACGTTTCCTCTACACATCCATGACCCTAGGTCTTCTCACCTCTTTGCCTCCTTGCACAATGATCTATTTGTAATGCTCTTCCTCTTGCCAAATATCTTTCCCCTTTGACACTGTGCTAAGCATGTCCATTTCCAGAAGTTCTGTGGCTTCTCCTACCTTCCCCAGGCTCAGTCAGGTCTCTCCCTCAGATTCCATCGCCTGAGTGCATCTCTGTCACAAGCTTCACACACACACACACACACACACACACACACACACACACGAAAGTGCCTGTTCATCTCTGTCTCTAACCATCAGCCCCAGAGAGAACAGACCCTCACCTCTCTGGAAGGATCACCTACTTCCTATCTCATAATCTGCACTCAGCCAAAAAAAAATGGAAAATGCATATACAACTTCTCTTACGAATCCTGTAATTCAGTGTATGATTTGCATATAAGTCTCCCCATAACACATGTGACATTGACTGGTACTAACAGACTTGAGAATGTAGCTGGGGAATAAATTAAGGCTTCTTCAGTGCTACCCATAGGGGAAAAGACCCTCAGAGGGCCACAACGATTGTGCTGTGGTTGAAAAAAAGGCATCTAATATGTAGGTAAACATTTTTGTTCCCCACTTTTGAAGTTGAACATGATTATGACCTCCACCAGCTAAGGGCTGAGCTCGTGAATTCCAATTCTTATTTAGGGTATGAAAAATAAATTTGTAAGCCCCTATATTCCTTATCTGTGATTTACCAGAAAACACATTGGAAGCCAGAATCTCCAAGGCTGAAATGGCTGTTTAGTGAAGATCTTTGAGACGCGTACAGACTGTTGACACATGTATATTGAAAGACAAGCTCTCCACCTGACAGCTTGTTGAGCAGAGGAGGGACAGGGTACAGAAAAAGGTAGCAAATATTTACTTGATAGTTGCCATAAAGCATAGATCAAATCTTTGCTTAGTCTGTATTATCATAATAAAAGTTGAATGTTCACTCAATTCTATTTACTAAGAAGGGAAAAGAGATTTCCTCACATAGTGAAAGGATTGTTTTAACAGTCATAAGGACAGATGACTTGGAACAATTCCTATTTGTGTACAGAGACTACGTGGTAGAATGTTTGATGTAGAAAACTCTATTTGTTCACTTAAAGTCGTAAGCTCCATTTATCACAATGGAGATCAATAGCACTCACTAAGCTTGTGAAAAGTCCTCCAACCATCACTTTATGAATTATACTCTTAATTGAAGAACAGTACAAGTTCCCTTGAGTCAGAAGCATAGACTGATGTAACTTATTTTATAGATAAAACAAAAGTAAATAAGATATAAGCCTTGAAACTCAAGATAGCCTCATCATTAGATAAAATGGAAGGCAACAGTTCCAAAGCCAAGTTCCCTTGGCTTTGATCACCCACACACTTAGCTGGGTAGTTTGTTTCCGTTACTGTTGTTTGTTCATTTGTTGTACTTCTGTTCTTTTCTTTGCTGACTTATATCCTTAGTATGATATATATTGATCCCTGATCTGTTCTCTTGTCTTCTAATTTTATATTCAATACACAAATATAGCAAACACTATTATGATGAATTTTTCAATCATATGTAACTGATGAGTAGTCACTACAAATTCCCAACTGTGACTTCTCTTTGGAATTCCAGACACACCTTTCTAACTACCTACTCACCACCTCCACCGGGCATATGAAGTCAGAGGGAACTGGGAAGCGTCTGTAACTTACTCAATGATTCCTTCTTTTAAATATTTTTCATTTTATAAGACAATAAAAAATAGTAAAAAGGAAAATCAGAAACAATACAGAACAATACAGTGGTTGCTATGTTGTGTACTGTTGTCTTCAAATTAGTGGTTCAGATTACCAGACATAAGCATGCAAAGTTGGTGAAAAAAAAATTTTAAAAAGTAATGTTTATTGAAAGTGTTAATGTTTGTCTGATCAATCTTATATACCTATCTCTATTCATCTAAACTGATCTGATGATGAAAATATGTAATATAACCATTGTTAAATTTGAATAATAAAAACATATATATAATGCAAAAAAAATTAAGAGAAAAATACATTAAGCACTAACTGTTCCTTTCAACAGGCCAGTAGAAAGCAACGATACAATTGTCCAAGCTATTTTGTGTATATCCATATACATTCTCCCCCTTTCTTTTCTCCTTTTCCTCATCCCAGGTGTTCTCTCCCTCCCTCCATCACCACAACCATCCCAAAATCTGGTTCTCATCCAGATTCCCTTTCAGCAAACGCTACCCATTCGGAGCCAAGGCAGGCTGACGGAAATGGCCCTCGGCATCTTCGGTTGCCGCATATCCATCCCTTGCATGACACCCAGTCCTAAATATTCTACCTACTAAAAACTTCTCCGATCCACCTGTTACTTCCATTTCTATCATCACTACCATTAATAGGATATGTCTCTTTCACCCCAAATTAAGGGTGAAATATTCTTCCATTGGATTGTTTATTATGATCCATTATCACTGTATCCAAATATGGTCATATCACCCACTTATAACCCCCAATGGCTTCCCTGCACCTTTACAATAAAACCCAAAGGCAGAACAGGGCCCCCAGTGTTTGCACGCCCCCCTCCTACCAGTCACACCTGGATCATATTTCCCCTCTTTCCTTATTACAGCCATCATGCCTAGATTTTGATTCTTGCCTCTTTGCCTGTGTATATCATACACAAACCCCAGTCTTCAGCTTTAAGGCTTCTTCCCCAAGCAAGTTCTCCACACAAGACGCTTGGCACTTTCTGGACTCTGCTATTCATAACTATATTCATGTACTATATGACAGCAAGAACTATTTGTCCTGTTCTAAGCTTAACCTTGTGGCCCGGGGTCCATTTTGAGAACTTGAAAAGTGTTTGTTGGATAAATTGATGGAAGGAGAAAGAAAAGTGGGTAGCTTGGGGGTAAGGTTCAGTGCCCAGGCCAGAAACCAACTCTTGGGATGCTCACAGCTGGACCCCCATTGCCTTACTAGTAGGTTGAGAAAGAATGATGAAAAGTTTATCCAACTTTGTGGAATCTACTGTAGTCTCCAGAACCTCACTGTGCCTACTGTGGGGCGCCGTGAATAGCAGTGTCTTTCTGCTTCTAAGGCTTTACAAATTAAAGAGAGCCTTTTTAGGTGATCTTAGGAAAATATCTCAGTTGTACTCTAGGATAGGTTAGGTTACATTTTAGACAAAGAAACTGACTCCTGGATAGGGCATATGTATAGCTTTATCCCAAGCAGATGTATGTGTCCCAGTGCCACGCAGCTTTCTTCCCCTTGTCATGCTTTCCCTTGACTTAATATACAACAAGGAAAAGATGGCAAACAGAGATAGAGACCCTCAATGTCAGACTCTACCACAGGCTACAGGCAGCTTGGCAGGAGGAAGGGACCCCTGGTACAGACAACATGAAGATCTCTTATTTCTCACGGGACCTTGGGAACCTCGCCTCATCACTTGAGCATTTAGCTTCTTTATCTGAAAGCTACTGTCAATAAATGACACCTTCCAGTTTGCATGGGACAGGAATCCTAGGGCAAAAAAAAAAACACCTAATTTAAAACTAAATTATTAAGTTTCACAAAGGGTTAAAATTGCAAAGAAATTTAACTGCAAAAATGAAAGTAGAGCCAAACTAGGTGTACCTGGTCCCTGGTATATGAGAGACAAGCCTCTGGATCCAGAGTATTTTGTTCCAACCATAGCTCTGCTACTTTGTGACTCTGGATGCTCACTGAGTCTCCCAGCACCTTAAGTTTCAGCATCTGTATATAGATGAGGATGTATAGTCATGCATGGCTTAACCTGGGCACAGAAATGCATCCTTGGACATTTCCAACATAGTGCAAACCCCAGAAAGTGCACTGGCATAAGATAAGTTGCCTGCGTCTGTAGGTGATGTCATCTTATGGAACCACCACCATAGATGTGGTCCATTATTGATGGACACTTATATAACACATAACCCAGGACTGTGCCAACCACATGAATTGTTGGAAGAATGAGTTAACAATGTAGATGACTGATAATACTCCTGACAGTGACTAACCATTGAATATTCTTTCAATGAACAATGACATGTTGTCATTGTTATGCTTTTCAATGCCACAAGCCCCCGGGCTTAGATTTGGTAGGCATCATGGGGGAATGTAACAGAGCTAATCTTGCCCTAGATGGGGAATTGGATTCTAAGGCCGCATTTAATGCTGCAATTTAAGAAGTTAACAGAGAAACAAAACATATCTTTATCTTTTTGTTTTCCATCAGGTACTTTTTCCTGTCTCTCCAAGGGACTTATGGGACATCTCTGATCTCAAAAGCTAAGAAAATTGACAAACTGCCTATGGATAAAAGAAACCTGGAAATCCAGAGCTGGAGAAGCAAGCAGAGGCCCGGCCCCACCACGGAAGTGGTTCAGCCTGCCCCCCACCCAGCACCTCCTGTCCCACCACAGGACTTCAGAACCAGCACCCCAAAGAGCTCCAGCACCCACAAGTGGAAACACACCGAAGACTGGATGCTCCACGGACAGAAAGGCCTCAGAGAGTGCAAGAGGGAGGACCCGTGCTTGGGGGGACCCTCAGCTAAGCTGTCATCGGGACAGCACCTCCTGGATCCTAATAGGACACTGGTTCCTGGAGCCCACTCAAGGGGTCAGAATGACGGGCGAAAGCCCTTGAGCAGAGGCAGCCATCGCCGGTCCCAGAGTTCACTGACCATATGAGGGCGTTGCAGCAACCTGCACGCAGAAAAAACCACTCAATCTTGGACCCACACAGGCAGGGACCCTCCTTCTTCACAAAGCAAAGAGTTTGCCAGTCTTACTCCTGCCTCTTTGTAAAATTTGGTTTCCTAAGAGGAAGTACTGGCTCAAAGGAGGAGGAAGGGAAGGGAGGAAGGGAGGAAGGGAGGAAGGGAGGAAGGGAGGAAGGGAGGAAGGGAGGGAGGGAGGGAGGGAGGGAGGGAGGGAGGAAGGAAGGAAGGAAGGAAGGAAGGAAGGAAGGAAGGAAGGAAGGAAGGAAGGAAGGAAAGCAGGCAGGCAGGCAGGCAGAAAAACTAGTTGATCTCCAGTTTGTCTTTTGATACCAGGCAGCACATCTGGCAAACAGTTTTTATAAGGAGACTAGGTTTCTGTTGAATTTTTAAATATTTTAGCCCAAATATATTCTCTTCACTCTCTAGATAGCTACAGCCTGCACCCCAACAGAACTAGAAGCAAGATTCCAGGAAATGTGTCAGCCCGGGCAGTATCTCAGGACGCTGCTGGGCTTGTCATGCCGTCACTTCACCCCTCAGGACCAGGGACTCAAGTTTCAGAAACCTGTACAAGAAGGCTTCATGTCAAGAGAACTGCAGTGATGGCTCAGTTAAGGTCAACCTTCCTCCCAGCACAGAGTTTGGCTCTGCTTTTCCTCTCTGAGCCAAAGAAAACCCACATCTACATATGAAAACTAGATTTGAATTCAGTGCCACAGACACTTGGGAGCGTCTGTAGTCGTAACTGGTGTAACAGGCTGAAAGACCACACAAGCTCAGGCGAACACGTGCACCTGAGATCCCCGTTGTACCTGATAGGCCATAGGTCTCTCCATACAAAGAATCATCCAGGAGGTTATAAAAACTTTCCTTGCCAGGGAGATAGCTCAGTAAAATAAGTACCTGCCTGGCAAGCTCAAGGTCCTGAGTTCAATCGCTGGTAGCACAAAAAAAAAAAAAAAAACTTTCCTTAAGGCAATTATTTATTTTGAAATAAAATTGACCCTCATAATTCAGTCCACAGGACAGGAAAACTCCAAGTTCTGGAGATAACAGCACAGCTACATGCAGAGTAGATGCATATAGTGGAGAGACGCAGCCCCAACAATGACAGCCCAAAGGGTTGGGCTACTCGCAGCCCCACACTCACTTAGCTCAGCCAAGGTACAGTGCTGCCACCTGGATCACACTGTCCCAGGCTTCAGTCAAGTTACAGAGAGTACTGGGAAGTCTGATACCATAAAGAAAGAAAGAAAAAGTTCAGATCCCTGTCTTACCAAAACTGTACAAGAGCTCAAAACAGTTTTAAATTAAAGGATGACAGTATGTAGAATGCTAATAGATGTCAGGAGCAAGGAGTAGCAATAACCTATTGTTAGTCTTCCTGAAGCCTCCACTCCTTTCATTAGTGCCACCAGATTGGGCAGAAAGGGTGACAAATATCTGAGTCTATGAGCAGTAGCCAGCAGCCATGAGCTGGCCCCTCACTTGAGTAAAGATACCTCAGCAAGGCCGCCCCAACCGAGCTCAACAATCAAGGTGGCAAGTGACAAGCTGAGCTGCCCATCTGGCCACTCCCAGGCAAACCCAGACTTGGGGGGCCACTTGGAACATCATGCTAAAGGCCATACACTCCCTCGCCCCCTCTGCCATGTAGTGATGCCAGCACCAGCCAGCAGTGGGCACTCTGCATCCAAGTGAGAAAATCAGTAAGAACTTGGGCCCCAGGGTCCTTCCTTTCCCTACGTCATTCCTACCACTAACAGAAGGATCCAGGTAAGAGGTGCTAGAGAAAAACAGGAGATATGAATTTGAGCCTTTGCTCTTCCTCTGCAGTCTTTGGGATCCAAGAGCCCTGAAGTAGTGCTTCACACTTGCAAATTAAGTTAAAACTGTCCTACCTCCCAGTTTGGCGTATGGACTGAGTCCATATTACATGAAACCCACTGGCGAAACCCTCTGAATGCAGCAACACTCTCTGTAATAATGTTCAGTATTTTTGCTTTGGAACTGAGGCAAAAAGAGATAATAGGGAACATTAAAAATGTCTGCAGCCTCTACCTAAATGCCAAACTGTATCCAGTGTTCCAAGGCTCCTCGTTTTCTTGCATGACCAGCCATCCCAGTTTGCCAAGGACCTTTCCATTTTTACAAAGCTCTACATCCTGAGAAATCAGGCCAAGTGGTCACTGACTCTTGCTACTCTTTGTAAACCAAACCGACTGTGACCATCCACTGTGCCATCTTATCTAGAGGGAAAGGTTGAAACAACTATTCCTCTATAACGTAATGCTAATGATTGTTCTTGGTACATTTTTATACATGTGTGATCTTTTACTGACTAGACATGTTTTTAGAAGAAAAAATAAACATGGTTTCTGCAATTACCTGTCAACCTGAATGTATTATTACTCTTCCTTTATATCATTATCACTAGTGCTGAGCACTCTTTCATCCATTCACTATCCATTCATCCTCCTTTATATTCATTTATTTATTCATAATCCATCTATCCAATAAAGTTTAGTTAACCCATACTAGATAATGGGCAATGGTCTAGGGCCTATGAGGCACTAATACCTCTCTTATAGAAGTTCATAATCTTTCCAAATCATGGAGACCTGGTGGCAAACCTATAGCTCATGAGTCGTTTTTTTTTTTTTGTTTTGTTTTGTTTTGTTTTGTTTTTCTTAAAACACAAGATGTTAATTATGAGTTGGGTTCTTTTCTAAACTAAATCGTCAATATTCAGGCTTAATTGTGATATTGCACTTTGCAGTAAATAAGTGGATTTCTGCTACAGTTTGGCTACTTCTCTCCAAAAGGTTTGCCTTCACTATTCTAGAAGTTATTTGGGAAGACTGGTAGCATGGAGGATTGGCCAGTACCAAGAGGGGTACCAGTGTATGACTAATCTTAGGTATATCCAAGGCCTGGGACTGACCATTTCTGTGGATATCAAGTGTCTCCCTCTGTTTCTTTCATACACACACGCACACAGTGAGGAAGGGTGGAGGGAGGAAGGGAGGGAAGAAAAATTCCATGAAGGAGAGTCCCCAGAACTTTATCCCCTACTATGTGCTGAGGACTTAACACATGACAGCACTCAATACCACTGTGACTGTTGATGCTGAAAAAATCATGTATGAGGATGACCTAGGGCCCCTGGATCACCACTTGACCCAGAGCCCAGGCCCAGCATGTCAAGTGTGAAACCCTGAGGCAGAACTCCCTACCTTTAGAAAGGCTAAAGGCAATATCCACCCAGCTGATCTAGGAGCAGAACATCTTACCAGACTGGAACAGGGGGTTTACCACCAAGGGCTTCAACAGGAAGAAGTGGAGCACAGCAGCCAGACCCAAGCCACACCCATCTGGATGAGCTTGAACTTTGTAGAGCCAATCTGGTGCTAAGGTAAGAACTACATCAAAGGTCAGAAGACAGGGCTATACAAAATGACAAAGAGAAGGTGCAAAATGCATTCTCTGACCCTAAGCCTGCTCAGAACAAATGCAGGAGACAATAGCATGGAAGAAATTGGAAATCACATACCTGAAATTTCTAAATTAATAGTGGCTGAAGTAAAGAAATAATTGAAGAAAGGTATACAGGAAATCAAATCAGAAATAATTTCTGAAGTAAAAATAGAAATAACTATAATGAATGAAGTACTAAATGTTCCTAAAGAAGACACTGATAAAAAAAAATAGACAAGAATAGAAAAATGATGGAATTCTTGAATGTGCGATATAGCCATGATTCATCCAGATAGCTGACACTCACAAAAGTTCTACAAAATTCTGTACATGGTTTGAGGATAAATCCTGAGGAAATTTGGGTGACCTTGTCAAATACAAATTTGCATGTTTTGTTATATACATCTTGCTTTAACTGGGTCTTAACCATCCAGCAGAAAAGTTTAAATGAGATATAAAAAGTAAAGCCAGATTAATATGCTGAGTTGTAAAAGGCTCAAAGCAACAGCCTCCAACATTGCTATCTCTGCTGATAACCCATTACTATATGAACTATTGGACTATACATACAATTACTTTCTCTTAGTTCAATAGAAGAAAGATTTGTACAAATAGTGTTTAGAAAACTTATGTCTACATCTTGAACTCTGAGCAACTATGATGAAGATAACATTCATTATATCAATTATTGTGACTGTCCTAACATGTTTTGAAACAATCTCATTGCTACCTCTTTCTCATTAAAATAAAAAAGAGAGAAAAAAGAAAGAAATAGAATGTATAAAGCAGGTTAAAAATGCTATACTGGAAGTTAAAACCCCAATCATAAGCTGGCAAAACTGTTTCAGTGAAAGTGAAAATAGACTTTCAGACCTTGAAGACACTATTGTAGCTAATGAAAAGGTAAGAAAAGATCTTCTAAAAACAACTAGGATGGGCCAGTGAGATAGCTCAGTGGTCTAAAGCACCTGCTTAGGAAAGCTTAGGCAACTGCAGGGACTGTGGTTTGATCCCTGGCACCACATGTTGTGCCAACCCCATCTCCAGGGCAGGCCGAGCTGGCCATAATATAAAAAATAAATTTAAAAAAAACACAGGATGCAGGAATAAGTAATTCAACATCTACAAGATGATGCAAAGAGGAACAATGTGAGACTAATAGGCATCAATGAGAAAGAAGGGGTCAATACAAATGATATAAAAAGAATGTGAACAAGAGCAATAGCAGAAATCTCCCTAAATATGAGGAAACAAACTGACATTCAGGGTAATGGAAGCATATAGAACTCCAAATAACATCAAACCAATTAAAACCCCACCCAGACATATAATAATCAGGATTCCAGAAATTCAGCACAGGAACAGTATACTAAAAGCCTCTAGACAAAAGAAACAGATCACATTTTAAGGAAAACCCATTAGAATAATGGCAGATTTCTCTCTACAAAACATCAAGTCAAGAAAAGCATAGAGCAAAGTACTTCAAGTCATGCAAGAAAACAAATTCCATCCCAGACTTATATGCTGTGCAAAACTCTCTTTCAAGTTTAATGGAGAAATGAAACACTTCCAGGACAAAGAACGACTGAAGAATTCCATGATGACAACCTCAACCCCACACAGACTACTAAAAGATATTCTAGAGAGGGATCAAAATGACCATAACTCCACGAAGGAAAATGGAAATAAGTCACCAAGTAGGGCAAATAATTAAACACAGGAGAAAAAACAGGCATACCAAAACACTCTTTCAATTATTCTTTTTTATACAGCAGCAAAATATTTCCATCAGCATACTCAAAAATGGACTTCTGGACCTATAGGATGGATATCAAGGAAATAGCAGTATCTCAGTCCCACAAGTGACACCTGACCACCAGTAAGCATCATGGACACTGTCTATGTCCATAACATATTAGAACTTTGTGCAATATCCTATCCCCAAACTGTTAGAGGTTCTGGTCATACATTTGTCATGCCAGTATTTATGTTATACTTTATCCTTAGTAATTCTTTACTATCATAAAAACTTTTTCTTTGTTGAATTGTTTTCAAATATTTAATTTTGAATTAATTTTTAATTAATTTTCTGAATATTGCTTAATCTTAATTTTTAAGATTTATTTATATTGTACCCTTGACACAGTCTACTTATAAGGCATGATATATTTTTTTCCTAGTATTAGAAACTTTAAAAAGTGCATTTCTATTTCCAATTGACTTTCTGTTACTTCTTCCTTATCTTTTACACACACACAACAGACCTTTTTCTTTCTTTCTTTGAGTCCTTTGAATTAATTAGTCTAGTTTCTTACTTGCCCTTTTTTTTCTAATTTAGAATAAAATGCTAGGGTCCCGGCAGGATGGCTCAGTGGTCGAAACCACCTGCTTAGGAAAGCTTAGGTGGCTGCAGGGACCACGGTTCGATCCGGGCACCACATGCTGCGCCAGCCCTGCCCTCAGGGCAGGCTGAGCCAGCCATAAAAATAAATAAACAAAAGTTCTGAAATAAGAAAAAAAAATTTTTTTAAAGAATAAGATGCTATTTAATTTTCTTCTTCCATTAGCTCTTTTTCCATATATATGCTTTAATGATTGTTTTTCCTTACAATTAGTTTCGGACAATTTCATCTTTGTGTATCTTGGTAAGATTTTATTCAAAAACTGATAATAGTAATTTCTCAATGCTGAGTTTGAAAAAAAAATAAAACTATGTTAAGTTCTGTAAATAAATAAAACCATGTATGAGGCTGGTGTTATGGGGACTAGGCAAAGATAAGAGGACAGCCCCACTGTCTGAAGGATAATGAGGACACACACACACACACACACACACACACACACACACACACTAAGCCTTTTGAGTTATAAGGATGCGGTACTAAACTTTCCTTGCTAGGGAAAAAGATCTGACACACTTGCCAAGACAAGTTTATTTTGGCCAGTTTCAAAGGGCTTAGCCCATGTTTAGCTGGCTCTAAGGCAGGAACGTCATGACAGACATGCATGGCAGAGAGGAGCCACTCACTTCATGGCAACCAAGAGGCAGAGAGACAACGACACAAAGAGGAAAGACCAAGAGACTGGATATGGCTCTGAGGGTCACAGCTCGTGACCTACTCAGACATAACCCAGACATGTGCTCTACTAATGTAGACATCTCTTGAGCCAACCAAGTTAATACTCAAGATTAAACACTACAGTTGCATCTTACAAGTCAGTAGATATTAAGGAGCTGCAAGTGCCTAATGAGAGACCAGGATAGTCATTATTTCCAGCTATCAGGAGGGAAGCTAGAGCTAGAACATGCCTTTCCCTCTCTCATAGCCTAAGGTGTGCTAATGAATGGATGAAAAGGAGTGTTAATCTCTCTAATCTCCATCAATGATTCCACCTACCCCAAATCATGGTTGTCTACTATGTGAGTAAAGTGCCAAGCCAAGCCTCTAGTGCCCCTCCAAAGTAATTCACTGCAGGAAAACCCCTCTTCTGTCCATGTTTTGACCGTCCCTATCTCTTCCCTAACTCATCATCCTCTCATGAGTCAGCCTGAAGAAAGGTCAGCCCACTCACCATGGACTGAGACCAGCTGGGATACAGTAAGGATCTCAGACCCAGAACAAAAAAAAAAAAAAAAAAAAAAAAAAAAAAAAAAAAAAAAAAAAAAAAAAAAAAAAAAAAAAAAAAAAAAAAAAAAAAAAAAAAAAAAAAAGGAGGCCAGCTAACCAAATACATGACTCAAGTTTGAGGGGAAAAAAATTTCTAGTGTCAAGAGCTCCTCCTACTCCAGCTAACCTACAATCCCATGTGTTCTGACAGGATGAAATGAAAGCCATGGCTGCACATAAAATTTCTGTTTCATACAAACGATGAGACTTGAGTAGAAGATACACAGTTAAACACAGCTGCTCAGCATCCTAGAGGGGCAAAGCAAGGAACTGGGTTCTCCTGACACCCCTCAACCAGGGCTCTTCAACCAGCTCATCCACCAGTGATAAACTGTAATCCCGAATATGTAGACACAGATGTTGAGATATTTGAAAATTATAAGATTAAACCCAGAAGACAAATTAACATATCCAGCCACATGGTGGGTGAGGCAAGGTAGATCTGTCTGACTATGGGTGCTTCCAGAGCTCTTCACATAACCATTTGCAGAATAACAGTGTGATGATGGATGGGTTAGGCCACTAAAGAGCCTCACTCAGAGTTCTTTTCTTTGCCGAGGCAGAAATTAATTCTGAAGCTCCATCAAGCTCTGCAGTTGATCCCATTGTCATGTCTTTAAAATATTCTATTTTTTCCAAACACACACACACACACACACACACACACACACACACACACTTGTAATCATTAATCCTTTTACGGGATGCAAGAGATGAGCGTGTAAGGAATATGTGTTTCCTTTCTCATTTATAACAAACTGGCAAAGATTACAGGAGCTCTGAGCAACATAACATTTGCTAGGCCTCTAGCCAAGCCTTCTTCCTTTTAAAAAGCAAGGAACAGAGGCCAATAAAAAGGATACAGCTTGTCAGAAGTTGAGAGTTACTGTGGCTATTCACAATTACTCCATAAGTGTGCACCCCACCTGCTGTCTGGGGAAAGTGATTTAAAAGATTTATGCCATATTGAAAAAGAAACCTCAGGCTATGGCTTGACAGGAGCCTCGACCAAATTAGCCCATTGGCACCTTGTCATGTAGCCTCTTCTGTCACCCTCCTGGCCCCATCCTCCATCAATTGGCTCAAAACAATTGGAAGGTATGGCATTAATGAATATCATGACCCATCTTGACAATTCATCTATTTCTTTATACAAAGCTATGAAGCTTGCAAATTTGGTTGGCAGGTCATCATGGGGAAATAGACACCATCACTTAGGAGACCCTAGTGAGGAGACTGCCCACGCATCAGGCTGCTCCTAATACACAGCACACCCAGGGACTACATATCACTTTTCCTTTCCTACAAAGCCTAGTCAAACTGAGGCTTGATATCCTTCCCAGGCAGGCAAGGATGTGGCTGAGAATCAAGACAGAATTTCACATTGCTCAACTTTTGAAGGGTCAACAACTGTGCTACCCTACTCCCATGATTTTAAAACTGCCAGCTGGATTTGGAGTCAGGAGATACGAGCATTCGGTATGGGCTCTTGGCTGAGCACCCTTCTCATTCTGAGACTTTTCTTCCCCTGTGAAATAAGAAGGTTCACCTGAAGGGCTTTCAAGAGCTCCAACTTTTCCTTAACTTGAGATTCTCATCCTTTAGAACACTTACTTCACTTTGAAATGCCCGTGAAACTTTTGTTCAAGTTGGCACTAAGAAATCATCATTTTTAGTAGATGTGTTAAAAACTAGAGCAATTCAGCCCTTAGAAAGGATAATTAAAGGTACTAATAAACCAAGTGAAACCCTGCTGACTGTCTAAGCATTAGCAAATCACAAATATAGATTGGGGTGTGTGGAAGATAAGCAGGTGACAGGAAACAGATCTGAAGAATACTAAGAAAACTTCTCAAGTATTTAAGGAAAGGGTTGAGTCCTCTGTTATCTCCCATTTTCCAAACAAAGTGTCCACTGAGCCCCCATCACCTGACTGCCCTACTTTGTTGGGTTCGGAATCTATGCCCACAAGAACTCTTACTAAGTGCTCCCCGTTCTGAAAAGTACGTGAATCTAACTTCTGTATACTGAGTAACTCATTTTATTTTGTAGTAAGACAGAGTGATATAATAATTAAAAATAATGTTTTTATTCATCTCTCATTTTAGAAAGCTCTCTCACCCTACTTCTTGTCATCTATCTTTCATAGCAAATGTGTGCAAATAAAACAAAGGAATCAAGAAATGGATAGAATGGCTGGAGAGATAGCTCAGCAGACTAAGTACCTGCTTAGGCGAGCACAGGGACCAGGTTCAATTCCTAGTACCACACACCACACCAGCTCCACCCTCAGGCCCACTGAGCCAGTGACCAAGACCAGCTTCTCTGCATTTTCCTGCTTCATCTTTGCTCAAGCCAAGTCCTCTACCTCTGGTGCCCTCTGAAAGCCCACATCTCAAATGTAGACCTTCACATATCCATAAATCTGTCTGTGTCGCTGAACTTCTAGAGCTTCTGCACACTGCCGGAAGTCAATACAGGTGTCCTGTCACATACATATATGTCATTTTTTTCCTGCTAGAATGACAAAACTTGAAATCACAGGCCTCGATACATGACTTCAACTTTGGACTTTTGCAAGAATAGCAACACAGTTTGGCCAATAAAAATAACAGACAACAATGCATAGCACACTGATAATACCATCACTTGGGAGACTGAGGAAGGAGAATCACTGTGAGTTTGAGGCCAGCCTGAGCTATATAAGGAAGTTCAAGGCTACGCTGCACTACACAGTGAGACCCTGTCCCAGAAGAAAAGGATCATACATAGCTAATAATAACATTCATTCATGTAGTTCTGACCAAAAGTCCAGGAGGCATAATGGTGAGAAACACTTCCTCGATGTTCCTCACACTAAGAGATCCGTCTCAGTCTCTCATTTTTCTTTTCCTCCTATCCAAAGACAAGATGATGATCTAGAGGTCAAAATGCCAGGAAATTCAGTAATTCTTGAGAGCCTGAGAGTTTCACCAACATCAGACTTCTCTTTCTTCCCTGAAAATATCTATCTTAGGGAAGCAGAACCATGACAAACTAGAGGCAACTGCATTCACAAGTTGTTTACTTTTCTCATTGCTGAGACAAAATACCAGATACCCAAAATCAAAGGAGAAGAAGTTTGACTCCCAGTTTCTAGAGGTTTCAGTTAGTAGTTGGATGGCCGCAAGGCAGGGTGGCCCATGGTAGAGGCGCATCACAGAGGAGAAACTGTTCATGGCAGGAAAAAGGCAGCAAAGCAGTAAAGAAGCAGCAGCAGCAGCAGCAGCAAGCAATGACTGCAACCCTCTTTCTGTCTCTTGCATTCTATCCAAGACACAGGTCCATAGAGCAGGTAGCACTCACACCCAGGCAGGACCTTTCCCTTATCCACACCCAGATCTATACCAAACCAATCAGTAGACTAATGTAGTAATCACGCCCCCTTGAACCCAGCATCACACACTCTAGATCCAGCCAGACCCACTTGTGACTAATAAGCCTAGACACAAGTCATCTAGACAACATGTAGATGCCACCTTCTAGACATAAGCCACAACACAAGCTACCCTAGGATATTCACCATAACAGGTATGCAGAATGCATGAAGAAATACATGGGTGAAATTGATGAGATACAACCTGGGCAAACGAGTGACAGGTAAAAGCCAGAATATTGGTATCTTGAATAATAAATTAGGAATATTACACTGATAATAAGTATATTTCAACTCAATGGAGGAAGGGAGCATTCCCCTTTATAGGTATGAAAGTAAAAAATCTAAGTAGACTCTTTAAAATACTCTTGTACTTTGAGTAATTAAAAGTAACAGTACACAATGTATTAACCATTGTTACCCTCCTCTTGTTGTGAAATTGGGGGTGTCTCTTTAAAATAAAAAAAGGATACAAAGAACATAATTGCAAGCACTTTCCAGTATATTTCAGTGATGTGGGGATGGGGAGTTCCCTTTTCTGAGAGGCTGCACAGGAAGTGGAGGGCTAGGACAGGAACCACCCACTGCCTTCACAGGTGGAGGACAGGAACAGGCACCTCTACATTTTTTATATTATTAAGGAACAAAGGCCACCTCTCCTCAAGGACGAAGTCCCTCCCTAAGTCATCTTAGTCACAAGAGAGTAGTAATTATGACACAAAGCAAGTTTACTGGGAAGAAAGAAACATCCCAGCAACATGATTCAGGAAAAGTGACTCCAAGCTCTGGAAAGTCCCAAGCATGATTTCTGAGAAATGTGAAGTTCAGCCAAGAGGCAGGGAGCACAAGAAGACAGCTAGAGAGAAGCCCAGAACAAAACATATTCTGAACACTGCGTCAGCATAAGAATCCAACCCTAGGAGGTTTCGTAGTGGTGAGGGTCTGGGATTAAACGCACATCTGCCAGAACTGGAGCAAAATTGGGAGCACCTGGCCTCCTACGCTAGCACAGACACTGGCTGGAAACCACCCCCACCTTCTCAGAGGCATGCAAAACATGTGACTATGTGCTGCTCTGTGGACCCTTGCAGACATGCCTGTGAAAGAACAGGCTGGGGACTGTTCACGACTACAATCCAGACAAGTTCTCAGGCAAGACATGGAAGGGGCTTGGTCGGCAGCTGCCAGTCTACCTAAGTCCTCATCCCCATGTACAAGATCACTGACATCTAGTATGGATCAAGCACTGACATACACAACTTTGCCTCAGCAATCACTTATGATGATAGAGAAATAGAGTTCTGACTATCCGCTGCACTAAACAGTGTGTCTCCCTGCACAGAGAATAAGAACTCTGAATTATAAAAATCGTTCAGTCTTCCTTACATCAGGAAGTGTTGTAACAATTGCATCCATTATAAATGCTTCAACAAAGAAAAACATGGGGCTTGGGTCTTTGTTTTGCTTGACTTGTTTTTGCTTTTTGTTTGTTAGTCAGTTTTGGTTGTCAGGCGTGTGTGTTAGTTTGTGCTTGTTCTACTGTAGTATTCTGTTTCTCTGTCACATTTTCCCATATTTCAAAATGTGTTTTAGAGGGTTATCTAACTTTTTACTGTTAATTCCTTAATTGGACATAGCTCCCTATTTACTCTCTGACTTTACACTTATAGTTCCTTCTTTTTTGGCTTCTCATAGCTTCTATCTCTCTGATCTCATTCTCTCTCCCTCATTCTCCTTATCCCTTCCTCCCTCCTTCATTATCTATACATACACACATATACATATATAATAATATATCTTATTTACTATGAATATGAGTGTCATCAATACTTCATTTTTAGCCTATAACACCTTATTTTTGGCCTATTGTTAAACTTATTTTTCCCAAATTGGTTAAATTGTATAAATCCTTGTAAACAAGTTAGCACCTATGATAGTACATGGTTAGCTTTAAAACTATTATGTTAACGGCAGAAACATTCTCCTTTCAAAGTAGTAGTAGGGGTTAAATTTAGCACCCGGAAAAGGTGGGTGCTAAACTTTGTTTGGTTTGTTTTTTATTTTTGTTTACTAATCAGTTTTGCTTGTCAGGTGTGTGTATTCGTTTGTGCTTGTACTTTCACATGAAGACATTTCTGTTACCCAAATCACAAAGAGCAAATCAGTTACTGAAAGGATCCCCACATAAGAGAGGAAGCATCTACCCATCCCAAATATCTGCAAATCTCAACATAAAAACATAAGAATTGGGAGAGGAAAAAGATAGTAAAATGTCTACAAAATCTTATAGCTCCCCAAAAGCTGATTCCATAAATATTATAGTGAATAAAATCTCAGAGTACTTTTTTAATTTATAGCTAAAATATTCAATGAATTCAAAGAAGATACAAATAATTGAATGAATCAAGCATTAAAGTGAGCAATAAAATCAAGTAAGTAAAGCAAAATAAACCTTGCTTTAGCAGCTCATAGAAAATTTTTCAAAAAGCAAAGTCTTAGTACATACAAAAATTAAATTAACATTTATTATATCCATTCATAATTAAGTGATACTGGAAATCAACAACAAAAGAAACCAGAAAAAATACACAAGCACATAAATATTGAATAAGACACCTTGAGAAATCACTGAATTACTAAAGAAATCAAGAGAAAACTTAAAATTCTTAGAATCAAATGATAAAAGAAACAATATACCGGAATCTGGGGATATAATGGAAGTAGCTCTGAAAATGAAATCCATAGCTATCAGATCTTGCATTAGAAAAGCAAACCAATCGCAAATAACCTAATTTAAAAAAAAAAAAAAAAAAAAAAAAAAAAAAAAAAAAAAAAAAAAAAAAAAAAAAAAAAAAAAAAAAAAAAAAAAAAAAAAAAAAAAAAAAAAAAAAAAAAAAAAAAAAAAAAAAAAAAAAAAAAAAAAAAAAAAAAAAAAAAAAAAAAAAAAAAAAAAAAAAAAAAAAAAAAAAAAAAAAAAAAAAAAAAAAAA
>PVJA010010544.1:0-34345 GCA_004027025.1 Myocastor coypus | reverse complement strand
CAGGCATCTCAAAGTCCTACAACAAGAAGTGCAAACCAAAGTATATTAAAGGAGATGCAAAACAAGAAAAAAAAATCTGTAGAAGGAAGACAATAATAAACATCAGAACAGAAGTTAATGACAAAGACAGTAAAAGAGTACAGTGAATCAGAGTTGGATCTTTGGAAAGAGCGATAAGATAAACCCATAGCAATAAGAAAGTCAAGGCCCTAGTACATAAAGTTAGCAATGAAAAGCCAAAAAAAAAAAAAGAAAAAGTAGAAATATTATAAAAGATCCTACTGAAAACAAATAGATTAGAAATAATTTTGAAACAACACAGCATTCAAATAAATGGGAAAATCTAGGATAAATGTCTAGATATGTATGACCTATGAAAACTGCACCAAAAAGATAAAGAGGATCACTGCAAATCAATGACAAACAATGAGGTTCAGACATCCCCAGGTGAGGACAATTGTCCTTTTGGAAAGGGACCAACAGATGCCCTAACTCAGAGCAGCTGTGGGTTGGCACCTTCTAGTGACTCCAAGTGTCAGGGTGAGACATAACGAAGTTCAAGCCTACAGGAAGCAAACAATGTTGTAGACTAAAAATCTCGAGTCCTGGCCTCCCAGCCAGAAACCAGAAGTAGCCTAAATTTCAGGGGTACTAAGGGCCCAGGTCTCCTGGAGTTATCACCACTATCATAGTGCTATTGCTACTATGCTGGCATCAATCAATGTGGTTGTGGGCTCTGTAGGCCCCCTCGGGGAACTAGTGACAGTGAGACATACCCCGAAGTGAACTTTTTTGTTTTGCTGTGTTGTTATCTTCTTTTCGTTCTTTAAATTTTATCCTATTTTTCCCTTTTTTTTTCACTTCTTTACATGAGCAAGAATATTGTTTTCAGAATTTTGTTTTATTTTTCTCTTGTTCTTCTGTTTCTTTCCTTTCTTTCCCTCCTGTCTTCTTCACCAGTTTCCAAAGCTTTTGTAATCTTCATTTGACCTATACCCTTGCTTGCATTCCTTTTCTTCTTGATTTCTCTATTTCTCCCCCTAATTCCTTTCAAATTTTCTCTCCTGAAAGTAATATCACCACATTAAGGGGATATAGTCTATACTCAAATCTTTTGGATTTAGATTTAGCTATATAATTACGAACTCTGTTCATACATTTAAAGGTGATAAATTAATAATCACCATACTTGTCATTGGCTACTGTGTTTGAAGCAATTGTTATTCCCCATTGAACCACTTTAAACAAGGTAACATAATTGTTCTTAATCAGTTGTTTTTCCTTGTATGCCAAAATAGATTGCCTGAAAGTTAAAAACAACACTATAGGCCAGTGGCAAGCCACCAAAGACTAGGCCAGATAGACTGCAATTTTTCTTCCCCAATAAGTAAAAGAGATCTTGCAACAGACTCAAAACCCAAAATCCAGCTATGCCTGGAAGACATCTCTGAGAAGTATTCATTTTGTAAGGGTTCTCAACACTATCAATAAAGATACCTACCATTAAAAACTTACAAGCATCAATGCAATAATTAAACTGAATTAAAAAAGACAATTAGAAGTCATGGAAGCAAAATAAAACCCCAAACTGCCTGATCTCCAAAAGTAAGCCTAGGGGGCAATGAGGTGGGATGGTTCAAAAGCCACCAACCTGGACATTGTGAAGTGCTAATAGTGAAAGCAGTAATGCAAACAAATGAGGTTCTAAAAAACTCAAATCCAAAATGGAGAAGATACAGATTTAAAAATAGAAGAGATTGGAAAAAATGATGGAAACTATAAATGCCCAACATAGCAAAAAATGGAATCCATAATACAGGTTCAATCAGATATCAAGCAGATTAAAAATTCTATCAAATGTATAGTAAGCATAATGAACCAACATGAAGATAGAATATCAGATCTGTTGTTACGAAAAGAAAGCTTTGTTTAAAATAGGAAATAACCATGAAAACTTAATCAGATGCTAGATTGTGTGAAGAAAAATTACATGAGATTGATCAGTCAGTGAAAAAGCATGAGATAGTGCAAATGAGATTTTTGGAAAACTAGTTCATAAAACTTCCCACAAATGGAAAAGCTATTTGACGTACAAATAAATGAAGCATATAGAGCTTCAAATAACTGTGATCAAAAAGCTCTCCTTGTAGTCAAAAAACAAGAATTTCCCCATAGGCACATAATAGAGAGGATTCTAGAAATTCAACACAACAAAATATTAGAATCTGTTAGAGAAGAGAAACACGTCACTTATAAAGGAACACCACCAGAATTACTGCAAAACAAATGCTGAAGTTGAGAAGAGCTTTCGGTGAAGTACTTGGAGCCTTAAAGAAATCAATCTCCCACCCAGGTTGACATGCCCTGTAAAATTATTTTTCAAAATTGATAAAGAAATAAGATAATCTCATGACAAAGAACCTGAAGAAATTCATGACCACAAAACTTGCACTTCAAAATGTTCTGAAAGAAACTCTAGAAAGAAATACTATAGACTACGAAGACTACAACTCCATGAGCACTAACTGAACAAATCCACCAGGCAAGGCAAATAACTAAACATGAGAAGAAAGGAAACCAAAAGCACACAAAATACTGTAACAAGAAAGCTAAATCAATACATATCAGTTATAATCATCAATATTAATGGACTCAATTCACCAGTCAAAAGAAAAGGACTGGAATAAATGCTCAAGGAATATGATCCGAGACTATGATGTATACAAGAAACATTTAACTCAAAAAGAAATTTATGGACTGAAAGTCAAAGGGTAAAAAGCAATACTCAGGCAACAGGAGCATTAAAAACAAAATCAAGGGTAGCTATTTTATTTGAAGAGAAGCTGGATTTCAAACCAATACCAATCAGAAATCTCAAAGATGGTCACTACATATTTGTTAAGCCATCAATCCAAAGAAAAGAGATATCGTGAAAATATACGTACCAAACGCCAGCACATGCTACATAAAACAAGCAATCATGGATATGGAAGATCATATAAGCATTAATGCACTTGTAATGTGGGAGGCCCTTGATATGCCACCATCACAAATAAATTGGTCAACCAGACAAAAACATCACAAATACATTTAACAGATGAACAAAACTTTTAAATAAATGGACTTAGTACATACCTATAGAATATTCTACCATACAACAACAGGATATAGAACTTCTCAGTAGCACATGGGATTTTCTCCAAACAACACCATATTATATTTTATGTCTAGGTGTCTCCCAAAGCCTTATGTAGTCACTGGGTTGGGCATCTACAGTTTGTGATTAATTCTTGATCCAATGCTGGGATTACGGGTGTGAGTGCTATACCCACCCTGGAGTGGATAGCCTGAATACAACGTGAGAGAGGGAGAGGGGCTTGCTAGCTGCTTTGGCCACTGCTCCTCCCATTGCTCTTTGCCATTTTACTGTTTTCCACCACCATGAACTGCTGCTGCCCTATGCCATGTGCCACTCTGCCTTGGCGCCAACTGATTATGGACTGAAACCTCCACAAATTGTGAGCTAAATAAACGTTTCCCTCTGTAATTTTGAATTTAGGGTCTTTTGTTCCAGCAATGACAGAAAAATAACTTAGACAGACCATATACTAGCTCATGGAACATGCTTAAGTAAATGCAAAGGAATTACAATTATCCCTTGTGTATTATCAGATCATGAGCAATGAATTTGGGAATTGATGATAGCTCACAGTTTGTAGAGATTTCAACTCATAGTTGGCTGGCTCCAAGTCAGGGTGACATGGCAGAAACCCATTGTGAAGGAGAAATAGTCCATGACAATCAGGTAGACTACAACAAGTGAAGAACAACCACAGCCAGGCATGGTGGCACATACCTGTAATCCAAGCATTTGGGAGGCTGAGACATGGGGACTACAGAAAGTCTGAGGTCAGCCTGGGCTATCAAGTGAGTTTAAGAGCAGCCTGAATTGCATAGCAAAACCCTGTCTCAAAAAAGAAAAAAAAAAATAGAAACAACCACAGATCAATCTCGGATATCTTCTCCAAGCTACTTAGGGCAGGTAGCCCTCACACCAGTAATCTAGTTCCCTTGGTCCTAACAAGAATCAATTCTAGCACCACAAACTCTACACCAAATGACTTCTGAAAAATCCCCACCTATGGCCACATGGGACACTGAGGAAAAATCTAAACACAACAGTATCTACAATTAAAAGATGACACCAATATGACATATCTGAATTTATGGGGTGCAATGAAAACAGTCCTAATGGGGGGATTTGCAGTGATGTACTCCCACATCAGAAAAATAGAGCAAGCTCACAGAAATAACCTAATCCCAAACTTCAAGGCTCTAGAAAAAAAGAAGAGCAACTTAACCTCAAAGCTTATGTGAGGGAGGAAATTATAAAGTTAAAAGCAGAAATTGATGCAATTGTGGCTAAAAAAAAAATCAACAAATGAAAGAATTCTTTGAAATATACAAAATTTTAGCCAACTTTGTCCAAATAAAAGGAAATAAAGGACATAAATTCATGCAATAAGAATGAACAGGGTGACATCACAGATCCTGCACAGATACAGATGTTCAGCATTATTTTCTTTCAGAATCCATACTCTAATAATATGAAAAACTGAAAAAATGGACAGATTCCTAGATACATCAATTACCAAAGCTGAAACAAGATGATACAAACATTCTAAATAACCTAATATCAGTCAATGAAATTAAAGACATAACTAAAAATCTACCAACAAAGACAAGTACAGGTTCTGATGGATTCACTACTGAATTCTGTAAGAACTTTAGAAATGGCCTAATGCCACTACTCCACAAACTCTTTATTGAAGCTTATGAAGAAGCAAACTCCCAAGCTCATTCCTGAAAAGAAGCATGAGCCTGATACCAAAATCAGAGGATTCAGACAAAAAACAGAGTCCCAGGCCAATCTCTCTAATGAACATAGAACAACAACCCTCCGTAAGAGACAGCAAACAGAATGCAGGAAATCATCAAGATTATATACCATGACCGACTAAGGTTCATCCCAGAGATGCAGGGATGATTCCACACATGCAAATCAATACATATAGTCCACCACATTAACAGGACCAAAGACGAAGACCTCATGATCGTTTCAATGGACACAGAAACTACATTTGACAAATTCCAATACCCATTCATGATTTAAAAAAACACTACAGAAAATTGAAATTAATTGTCCTCAGGTGCCAATGAGATAGCTCAGCAGACAAAGTGCCTGCTTTGGCAAGCACAGTGACCAAGGTTCGATCCCCTGTCCTGAATGCTGCACCAGACCTGCCCCTAAGGCATGCTGAGCCAGAGTCTGGGTGTAGTGTCACACGCCTGGAATCCCAACACTGAGATTACAGTGAACCAGGAGGGTGAAAACAGGAGGATCACCATGAGTCAGATCTGCATAGTGAGACCCTGTACCAAACACATAAATGAAAGAAGAAAATACAAAAGTTCCTCATCTCAATCTGATAAAAAAAAATATCTATGGCAAACCAAAAGCCACCTAAAATGGTCAAAAACTGAAAAGACTTCCCCCTAAAAGTAGGAACAAGATGAAGATGCCCATCATTGCCATTCCTGTACAATATAGTTCTGGACAAAGATTAAATAAAAGAAAAAAAAAGTAGTATGACTAGGAAATAAAAATATTTATCTTATTTTCTAATGGCATGATATTCTATGTAGAAAATACCCAAAACTTCCACCAAAACATTCCAAGAACAAATAACCAAATTCAGCAGCAGGCATAGCAGGTAACAAAGTCAACACTCAACATCAACAGCATGGTACATGAATAACAAATTCACTGAGAGAGAAATTAGGGAGACAGTACCTCCCACAATAATATCTAGAAAAATGAAATCCTTAAAGATCAATTTAATGAGATGAAAGACCCATATATTAAAAACTATAGTACTTTTTTTTTTTTTTTTTTTGTGGGGCTTAGGTTCAAACTTACGACCTTGCACTTGCCAGGCAGGCACTTGTGCCACGGAGGTATCTCCCCAGCCCAAAACCATAGTACTCTTAAAAAGGAGATTGAAGAGAATATCCAAAAAAGGAATGCTATCTGTCTGAGATACTTTTTACTCTTTGCTGGGACAAATACCCCACAATCAAAATGAAGGAAGGAAAGGTTTATTTAGCTCACAGTTACTGGAGGTTTCTGTCCATATTTGGCTAGCCCAAGGCTGAGTGGAACAAGGCAGAGAGCGTCCAATTCATGGTGGTGGAACAGCAACAAAATAGTGACAGAGGCAGCCAACCAAACAGGGCAGCAGAGCAACAGTGCTAGTCTGTCTGTCTGTCTGTCTCTCATCAGATGGATATCATCAAAATCATTACTATTGCTACTATGGATGATGGTGGTGATGTGGTTATGACCATGAGCCCTGAAGAATGCAAACACAAAGGAATATTTCTACACAACTGGTGGGAATGTAAACTAACACAAGCACTATGGAAACCAGTATGGAGGTTCTGCATAACACGAAACAAAGAAATACTGTTTGATCCAGCTTTGCTGCTCCTAGGTACATTTCTGGAAGAATTGCCAACATAACACTCCAGTGATATCTGTTGTGGTATGATTTACAATAGCTAAGCTATGGAAGCAGCCTAGATATCCACCAACAGACGAATAAAGAAACTCTGATAGAGATTGTATAATTAAGTCCTAAAGAAGAACAAAATGATTATCATTTGCAGAAAAAAAATCTGGTAGAATTGGGGGCCACCATGTTAAGCAAAATAAGCCAGACTCAGAAAGTTAAATATTTTTTAAAGCTATTTTTTAAACTTTATTTTTTTTTCTTGTTTCAGAACTTTTGTTTGTTTATTTGTTTATTTTTATGGCCAGCTCAGCCTACCCTGAGGGCAGGGCTGGTGCAGCATGTGGTGCCAGGGATCAAACTGCAGTCCCTGCAGCCACCTGCAGGCGCTTTAGACTACTGAGCCATCCTGCCGGGCCCCCAGAAAGTTAAATATTATGTTTTCCTTTATGCAGAAAAAAACTTCAAAAAGAGAGGTGACAAGAAAGTAAAAGACAGATTATTAGGGAGATAAAGGGGATGGGGAAGAGGTAGGAAGAAGAGGATAATGGGAGTACAAATGATCAAAGTCCATATTTATACATATGTACCAATAACCGAAATAAAATCCATTATTCTGTATTGCTCATATGTATTTGTTTTTGTTGTTGTTTTTGTTTTTGTGGGACTGGGGTTCGAACTCACAACCTTGCATTTGTGAGGCAGGCACTTGTGCCACGTAACTCTCTCCCCAGCCCACTAATACGTATTAAGAAAATATATTTTAATAATTCTCCCTTGTCCAGTGTGTTGACACCTGCCTGTAATTCCAGCATTCAGGAGGCTGAGACAGGGGGAACACTGGGAGTTCAAGACCAGCTTAAACAGCATAGTGAAATCCTGTTCCAAAAGATTTGGGAAAAAGCAAGCCTGCCCCTCCCTCCCTCTCCTCCTCTCCCCTTCCCTCTCCCTTTCTGTCTCCCACCTCTCTACCTATTCCTCTCAAAGTCTCCCACTCTCGCAAACTCTCCCCTTTCTCCCAGTCCCCCCAGCGTCGCTCCCCCTCAATCTCTCCTTCTCCTCTGACCTCTCCCCTCCCCCCCATCATCCATCCCCATCCCTCTCTACATGAAGTCAGCTGGCATAGCAGAACTGAGAGTCATACCACAAGGAGTACCAGCCTTACTTTTTCTTGCTTTCTATCTTCTACTCAGGGATCACTGGGCTCAGTTATAAATAAATTACTTTTATTCCCATTCTGCTAAGGTCCCTTATGACACTAGGCACAGGACAATAGAGGTAGAGGGTGGGGACACTAAAACAAGATGGCTGTCCATGCGGGATGCAGAAGTGCCTGAGGCTTGTATTTATCATATACCACCAAAAGCCCAACTGGTATTTTATTCTGATTTATAGGCAGGAAAACTGAGGCTTTAAAATATACTGAGGTGCATATTCAAACACACACTGTTAGTAAGAGACAGAGCAGTATTCTAAACCCAGGCCAGACTCCCAACCCATCACAATGAACAACCAGGGCAGCTAGATCTTCAGAAAGCACCAGCCCTGTCTCACGAATTCCCTGAGGTCTGAGTCTTTACCTCAACCGCTTTAATTTTCCAGCCCCTTTCGCTCCCCACACCTCCGTACGCACACACGCCAAATACTGACATAGAGACAAGAGAGTTATGTTGACATTGGCCCAGCTCTAATGAGAATGCCAGCAGCCCGCGCCATGCCTAGCAGACAAACCGAAGCAGAGGCGCATCATCTCGGCCCCAGCTGGCTGCTCTCATGGGCTGGCTCACATAGTTGTGCTCAAGGAGGCCCTCCAACACCCATGATGCAGGCGGAACATGCCCAACCCTGACTCTCCTTGTTTTTAATTAGAAGCTCCCATTAAAACCTCTATAGCAATGAGGCTGACGCCAGCAGCACACTTCAGGGCAATTAGTACATTCCTCAGGTGGCTGAAATGGCCCATCTCTGGCCTGGGGCCCACAGAAGTGCAGCAAAACTTAGACTCTACCAGGAGACTCCTGTTTTGAGTGGAAAGAAACAATTAGTCACACAATCTATTCGGCAGTTAGATCTGTAGGAAATTATTTACTGCACATAATTTAAAAGTTTGCCTGGAGTGGAAATATATGGAAATCACTTCTCGCCTATGGCTCAGTAATCCGTAAGCAAGTCTCTCCCCCTGCCTCCCCCACGCTACAGATACACTGTGTGTGTGTGTGTGTGTGTGTGTGTGTGCGCGCGCGCACCAGCACATGTGTACAGACGCAGACTGAGGCAGGCTCATTGTAATTATGTGTCTGATTCACTGGGGACATAAGCGTTCCTTTCCTGGAATATGGGAAATAATTAGTGGGACGAAGAGGTCCTGGACACCTCATCTACTGCCCTGCTCTTGCTGAATCCCCAAGCCACTGATTAAAAGGTGCCTTTAGGACAGATCCTGACCAAGGGATGTTGAGGATTCTGAAGAATAAATAAAAAAGAGCAAATTAGAAGGCCAGAAAGGCCGCTCTGGACACCAGGAGCGCTGCAGCCAGCTACCCCGAGGCTGCCTGGACCCCAGTGGGAGTCACACTCAGCCGCCCCACGCCCAAGCACTTATTTGCTCATCCCACTCAGCGCCCGAGGCTGAACCTGCTCCTGCCACCACTGTAATTAATATGCAACGGCACTGCCACTGCGCGCGAAAAGCCTGCGCTTCCAGCCTTTTCAAATCCAATTCAGCCCGTGGTAATCTGTGCCCTTGCACTTAGGCTCAGACGGCAGCAATTGCTAGGATTGCAGATTATCGTTTATTAGCATTTATTGAACAGCAAAGGAGCCTGGCATGATAGTAGTGGTCACTGGATCTGTGGTTTCTAAACTAAAGTTAACAAACCAGCATGATACAAGCATGAGGGCAGGAAGGAAGCCCACTTAAAAAGAACTGTAATTTATGATTGCCCACACAAGATTGTATGCAGACAGAGTGGAGGATTTTGAGGCTTTAAAGAAAGCAGACATCGGGCTTTCTGTTTGATCACTCATCTTTTTTTTTTTTTTTTTTTTTTTTTTTTTTTTTTTTTTTTTTTTTTTTTTTTTTTTTTCTGGTACCAGGGATCAAACTCAGAACCTTGTGCTTTCCAGGCAGGTGCTTGTGCCGCTAAGCTATACCCACAGCCTTTCATCACTCACTTTAAAGACTTATCACCTGTCGTTATTTGTGGATCTAATGTGAGCAGGAAAGTATAAGGAAGCCTTGCTTCTGATTGTGGACTAATCCACTGTCTGACCTTGAGTAAATTTCTGCATCTTCCGAGATTCATCTCATCTGTGGACTGAGAGTTAACAAAATTGGTGATATCCAAATCATATTCCTCAAAACTACTGGGGAAAGGCAGCCAGGGCTGATAGGGTCAGATCTCTGCCCCTACATGACCCACAGCAGCTCTTATCCAGCAGCTCTATATTCCACGCTTTGTCCTGAGATTTTTATGGGAAGAAGATTCTTCATTTTAATCTGTTAGATGCAAGCTTCAAGCCACACTCTGATCTCTAAAATTAAAATCCTCCACAGCTCTACAATCAGCATAGTGTGAACTGCGATGGCATGAGGAGCACATCACATCAGTATAGAAACAGCTGTAGGAATCTACATTGATTAGCCAAAGAGATAAGAGAGACACAAGAAAGAAGCAAATATGTGACAAATCTCAGTAAATCAGAGAAAAGTTCTAGAAATGCTACTAATGGCCCATCAGTATGTCAACGGGGTACATGGAAGATCTAAAACTATAACATTGGGGGATGTGAAAATTTTACTTAATAATTGACATGGCAGATTAGGGGATGCCAATGAAAGAGCCCTTGATTCAGGATGATAGATTCAAATCACTAAGACACTCTGGAGACCTGTATCCAACATGACCCTGCACATAACTCTGCCACAGAGAACCACGGCACCAAAAGAAAAACTGTACCTTGAGGAGAGCGAGTAATCAAAGACTAAAATGTTAAACCTGAAACTATGCGACTACTAAAAGAAAACATAAGCAAAGCATTTCAGGACTGTGTTGTAGGCAATGATTTTTACATAGGACCCCTAAGGCACAAACAACAAAAGCTAAATTAAAATTCTTCACAGGAAGGAAATAACCAACAGAGTTAAGAGACAACACAGAATAGGAGTGTTACGACTCGCGTCTAGATGTGCCCCAAAAGCCCTGTGCAGTCATAGGCCAGGCTTTTTCAGAGGTCACAGAGTCTAGTGTGCATGTTGCTGGGATTAAGGGTATGTGATTATGAAGCCAATTCACCAAATGGTTAGGCACTGCCTAATTCCAATAGATTAGATAGAGTATAAAAGGGGCAGAAAGACCTGTTTGTTTTTGCTACCTTCTGGTCAACATAAACTGTTCTCCTTTGCAAAACCATTCTGCTTTGAAGACAGCCAACTATGGACTGAAATCTCCATAAACATTTCCCACTTAAACTATGGGTACTTTTGTCCCACCAACAAGAAAAATAACTAATACAGGGATAAAATATTTGAAAAACATTCAATAACAAGGAATTTTTGATACTGAGATTATACAAAGAACTCAAAAACTTGAACACAAGAAAAAAATCCAATTTTAAAATGGAGTTAAAAATGATAAACAGTTTTCAAAAGAAGACATATGAAAGGATCCAAAAAAGAAAACTACAGGCCAATCTCCCTAATGAATGAACATAGACACGAACATCCTCAATAAGGCACTAGAAAACAAAATGCAGCAAATCATCAGGAAGATTACATGCAATGATCAAGTAGGATTCATTCCAGATATGTAGAGCTGGCTCAACAGAGGAAAGAAAAAAAAAATCACAAGATCATCTCAATAAGTGTAGAAAAAGCATCTGACAATATCCAGCATTCATTCATCATTTAAAAAAAAAACTGTACAGAAAATTGGAATAGATGGTATTTATTTCAATCTGATAAAGGCCATCTGTGACAAATCAACACTTAATATCATACTAAATGACCAACACCTGAAAGTTTTCACTCTAAAATTAAGAACAAGACAAGTATATCCACTATCACTACTCCTACTCAATATAGTTCTAGAAACATTGGCCAGAGAAACTAGGCAAGAGAAAGAATTAAAAAGAACAAATGTAGGAATGGAAGAAGTCAAATTATGATTCATTGAAGATGATATGATACTGTACATAGAAGACCCCAAAAACGCACAAAAAAGATTCCTAAAATTAATAAGCAAAAACAGCAGTGTAGCTGAATACAAAGTCGATGCTCAAAAACCAATACCAAATCTGTATATGACCAATGAACTCACTGAGAGATTGTCTCAGTTACTCTTCTCTTATTCCTGGCACAAATACCTGACACTCAAAATGAAGGAAGGAAAGGTTTATTTAGCTCACAGTTAGTGGAGGTTTCAGTCAATACTCTACTGGCTCCAAGGCAAACAGCAGCAGTTTCATGGCAGCAGAACACAATGAACAGCAGAGGAGCAGCAGCTATAGAGTCTCTCTTTTCCCTATATGCTCACTGTGAAGACCAAGCTCCTCCAAGAAAGTGGCAGCAGCTAAGGTATGGCTGGGTCTGACCAAGCTCTTCTGAGGATATGGCACAAGAAGCCTTCCTCAACCCCTTTATATACTTGTTTTGTGCTGAGTTACTCTAGGGCGGATCCTCTAAAACCTAGGGCAGGTCACTCCTGCCTCAGGGTGTGGAATCACCAAGTGGACCCAGACAAGCTTCCAGCATCTCAAGTTGACACAATGTATCAACCACCACAGAAAGAAATGGGGGAAACAGTATTTTTCACAATGGCACACAAAATAAATGAAATAATAATGAAACTAACTGGTGCTAAGGTAATAGACCTACCACAGATCTACACCAAAGGTCTGAAAGCAGAACTATACAAAATGACAAGGAGAAGGAGAAAAATGCATTCTCAGGCCCCAAGCCCATTCAGAACAAATGCGGTAGACAATAATATAGAAGAAATTAGAAATTACACACCTGAAATCTCTGAAATAATAGAGTTTGAAGTAAAGAAACAACTGTAGAAAGGTATAGAGGAAATCAGATCAGAAATAATTTACAAAGTAAAAAGAGAAATGATAACTATAATGAAGTACTAAATGCTCCTAAAGAAGACACTGATTTTAAAAAAGGAGAATAGAAAAATGATGGAACATATGAATGAGCAATATAGGAAAAAAAAAAAAAAACAGAATGCAGGAAGCAGACTCAAAGTGCTATATAGGAAATTAAAACCTCAATCACAAGCTGCAAAACTCTTTGAATGAAAATAAAAATAGATATTCAGATCTCGGAGACACCATTACAGCTAGTGAAAAGGTAAGAAAAGATCTCTTAAAAGCAACTAGGATGCTGGAAAAATAATTCAACATCTGCAACATGATATAAAAATGAACATCGTAAGACTAATAGGCATCAATGAGAAAGAAGGAATCAATACAAATGATATAAAAAGAATATAGGCAGAAGTAATTGCAGAAAACTTTCCAAATATGGGGAAACAATTTCACATTCAGTAATTGAAGCATATGGAACTCCAAATAACATCAACCCAATTAAAACCACACCAGACAAATAATAATCAAGATCCCAGAAGTTCAGCACAGGAACAGTATACTAAAAACTTCTAGAGAAAAGAAACAGATCACATTTAAAGGAAAACCCATCAAAATAATGGAAGATTTCTCCAAACAAACCATCAAATCAAGAAGAGAATGAAGCAAAGTACTTCAAGTCTTAGAACATTGCTATACCCTACAAAACTATCTTTCAAGTTCAATGGAGAAGTGAAATACTTCCATGACAAAGAACAACTAAAAATTTCATGATGACAAAGCCAACCCTGCACAGACTACTAAAAGATATTCTAGACAGGGATCAAAATGACCACAACTCCAAGAAGGAGAATGGAAAGAACCCACCAAATAGGGCAAACAATTAAACACATAGGAAAAAGAGGTATACAAAAGCAGTCTTTCAATTATTCTTTTGTACACAACAACAAAATATTTCCATCATCATACTCTACAAGTGGACTTCTCGTGTACCCTATGGGTCATGATTCTTTCTGGTTCTACAGGGTGGCTATCAAGGAAAGAGCAGTAGCTCAGTCCCACAAGTGACACTTGGCCATCAGTAAACATCATGGACACTATGTTCACAACATACTAGAACTTTGTGTGGTATCCTACCCCCAAACTGTTAGAAGTGCTGGTCATATATTTGCCATTCCAGTATTTATGTTGTTTTTTTTCTTAGTAATTCTTTACTATCATGAAAACATTTTCTTAGTTGAATTGTTTTGAAATTTTAATTTTGAATTAATGTTTAATTTTCTGAATATTGTTTAATCTTAATTTTTGTTTTAAGATTTATACTGTATCTTTCACTTATAATATAATTATAAGACATAATATGTTTTCTCCTAGCATTAGAAACTTTAAAAACTATATTTCCATTTTCATTGACCTTTAAAAAAATACAAAGAAATCAAGCTAAGGAACTGAAAGATCCATACAGTGAAAATTACAGTACTCTGCAAAAGCAAATTGAGGAGATCAGAAAGTGAAAAGATATTTTCTACTTATGGACAGGAAAAACCAGCACAGTGAAAATGGCCTTATTCCCAAACTAATTATACAGATTTAATAGTGTCATGATCAAATGACCATTAGCATAAACTCACAGATCAAGAGAAAATACTAAAATTAATTTGGAAACGAAAGAGACCCAGAATACCAAAGGCAATTCTGCAACAAAGGCAAAACAGAAGATATCCCCATCCCTTATTTGAAATAATACCACAAGGGCTGGGAAGATAGCTCAGTAGAATAAGAGCTTTCCTGGTAAGTTTGAAGGCCTGAGTTCAATCACCGGTTCTGACAAAAAAAAAAAAAAAAAAATGAAGTTATACCACAAAGCCTCTGTGACAAAGTCAGCATGGTTCTAGCAGAGAGACAGACCTGAGGATCAGTGGAATAGGTTGGAAGATGCAGACACAACTACCAACACATTCAGATACCTATTCTTTGACAAAGAGGCCAAACGTGTTCACTGGAAGATAGTCTCTAATAAATGATGCTGGAAAGGACCAGCCAAATAGCTCAGTGGATTAAAACATCTGCAAGCAAGCACAGAGGCCAGAGGCCAGGGGTTCAATCCCCTGGCCTGCCATGCTAGCCCCCTCACTGGGGCATGCTCAGATGGCAATTGAGACTGGGCATGGTGGAGCGCATCTATAATCCCAACTCTTGGGAAGCTGTAAACAGGTGGATCACTGTGAGTCCAATCTAATAGTGAGACCCTGAACACCATGTAGACCCTTCCCTAAAATACAAAATGGATAGATAAGTAGATAGATAGATAAATGATAGATAGATAGATAGAGCTAGAAAAACTGGCTTTGCACATACCAAAGCTTAAAATTAGACTTATGTCTATCACCATGCACTAAAGTAAAAAGAAAAAAGAAAGATCAAAGATCTAAATATTAAAGTACTAAATCTACTGAAAGAGAGAGTACACAGAAATCTTAAAGACTTAGGTGCAAGCAGAGAACTCATGAACAAAATCCCAATTTCCTGGGAAATACTTCAAATACTCAACAACTGGGGTGCATCAAATACTCAACAACTGGGGTGCAGCAAGATATGTGCACCTATGTCTTTAGCAGCATTATTTTATAATAGCAAAACTGGAGTACTAAAAACTGGGGCACTAAAAAGCTTTGTACATAACAGCAAAGTCAAGATATAATCCACATTGTGGGAAAAATTTTTAGACAGTTATCCCTCAGAAAGAGGATTTAAATGTAAAACCTGTAAACAACTGAAAAAATCAGAAGACTAAATTCAAACTTCAAAGATTCAATCCAGAAATGGGCATCTGAGATGAATATTTACTTCTCAGATAAAGAAATATGAACATCAAATAAATATATAAAAAAAATCAAGCATCCTTGGCCATCTGAAAGATGCAAATTAATGCAACACTGAGATTCCATCTCACCTGAGAAAGAAGGGCTACAATTAAGAAATCAACCAATAACAAAATTCTAGAGCGGCCTCAAAGGAAAAGGAACCTTTCTCCACTGGGTGAGAATGCTCACTGGTGTGACCAGTGGAAAAATCAGTGCTGAGATGCCTCTAAAAACAAGAATTAGACGTTCCTTTCGATCTAATTATTTCCCTTCTGGGTCTCTTCCCAGAAGAATTAAAAACATCATACCACAGCAAGATATGTGCACCTATGTCTTTAGCAGCATGATTTTATAATAGCAAAATCTTGGACATAACCCAAATTCCCTTCAAGTGAGCAACAGATAAAAAAAGAGATGTAGCCTTTTTATACATTGGAATACTACACAGTCATGAAGAAAAACTTAGAGGTTTTTCTTAAAGAGAGTACAAATTAGGATTAAAATAGAAAAAATTACAAGTGATGCAGAATTTCACTTAACAAAGTAATATGAATTTCATAGTATTTGTTCCAACATGCAGTGTTGTCTTCCAAGAAATTATTCATATTACCACATATATACGTAAAATTGGAAGAAGAAAGAATGTATAAGAAATTAAGAAGAGAAGGGCCAGCCAGATAGCTCAGCAGATTAAAGTGTCTTCTTAGGCAGAACACAGTGGCCAGGTTCGATCCCTGGTGTGCTGTGCCAGTCCCACCCCTGGGGTACTCTGAGATGGCAACTGAGACCGGGCATGGTGACATGCACCTATAATCCCAATGCTTGGGAGACTGAAAACAGGAGAATCACTACAAGTCCAATCTGTGTCATGAGAACATGTAGACCCCATACTAAATACAAAAATGAAAGAAAGAAATTAAGAAGAGAAAAAGTGCAAACAATTGGAAAAAGGAGACAAAAATTAAATCATTAGCTGCTTCTTTCCATAGGCCAACAGGAACGGACAGGTGTCCAAGCCATCCTGCGTACATACATATATGGCAGTCGTTTTCTCCCACTCCCTGTCCTGCCCTTCTCCCCAACTCAGTAACTCTTTCCTTTTGAGTAAGTTCATTCCCTTTTCTCAGTATCTATCGTATCCTTCAGATTCCAGCTTTCTCTTTCAGGTTCTCACGCTAAAGAGACAATACAAAGTTTGCACACGTGGGTCTGATTTAGTTCACTTAAGAAGCATGTTCTCTGCCTCCACTTACTGACAAAAGACTCAAATTTATCCTGTTTTATAGCTAAATAATACTGCACTGTGTAAAAATACCACACCTTCTTTATCCATTTTCAGTTGACAGGTATCTGGGTTGTTTCCAGGATTTAAGTATGGCAAATTGTGCTACTATAAACATGGGTGCACATATATCATTGTAGTAGGAGGTTTTCAGTTCTTCTGGAAAAATACCCCAGAGGGGAATAGCTGGCTTGAATGGAATCTCCAGTCTTAGCTTTGGAGGGAATCTCCACACTGATTTCCATAGTGGGTGTATGAGTCTGCACGCCCACCACCAGTGCAGAAGGGCTCCCTTTTCTCCACAGCCTCTCCAAAATTTGTTGCTGGCTGACTTCATGATGTTAGCCATTCTTTCTGGGGTGGGATGGAACCTCAATTTTGCTTTCATTTACATTTCACAAATGACTAATGATGTTGAAAAAATTTTATATACTGTCATTTGTATTTCTTTCTCATCTCAGATGACCATTTTTGTATTGGATTTTTGAATTTAGAGGGCCTGATTTTTTTAATTATTTATACATTCTTGAGAGAAGAACTCTGTTGGAGGGACAGTCAGCTAGAATTTTATCCCAATTTGTGTCTTCCTTTATTCTGTTGATTTGCTTTGAGGCACAGAAACTTTTCAAAAAGATGAGACTCCAGTTGTTGATTCTTTCAAGTATTTCCTGAGCAGTTTGGTTTTTGTTTATGAACTCTCTACCTACCCTATGTCTATATGATTCCTACCTGCATTTCCCTCCAGAAGGTTTAGTGTTTAATATTTAAATCTTTGATCCATTTTGACTGTAGCTTTGTGCATAGTGATAGGAATGGGTCTAGTTTTAGGCATCTGCAGATGGAAAGCCAGTTTTTCCAGCACCATTTACTAAAAAGGCTATCTTTCTCCCAGTTTGCATGTGTGGCCCCTTTGTCAAAGATAAGGTGGCTGAGTGTGTTGCAGTTGTATGTGCATCTTCTAATCTGTCCCACTGATTCTGAAGTCTGTCTCTATGCCAGTAACATGATGACTTTATCACAGCAGCTTTATAGTATAATTTGAGGTAAGGGAATGTGATACCTCCTGCCTTTGCTTTGTTTCCCATGATTGCTTTTGATATTCTGAGTCTCCTCTAGTTCCACATGAATTTGAGGAAAATTTCCTCTAGCTCTTTGAGGTATATTAATGGCATTTTAATCAGGATTGAATTTGTATAACAATTTTGGGTGCATAACCATTTTTATAACGTTGGTTCTTCCTATCCAGGAGTACAGAATATTCTTCTATTTTCTCAAATCCTCTTCAGTCTCTTTTCTCAGGGTACCATAATTTTTCACTGTATCAATCTTTTCTGTCTGAGATGGATTAAATTCAAAATTTTTATAGGTAAATGGGTACAACTTAAGACCATAAGTGAAATAAGTCAGACTCACTTGTGTAAACATATTTTCTCCCCAGTATTAGAAACTGAAAGAATAAATAAGTTCCAAAATGCACAATAGATATTGTGAAATGGGGTGAAGTTATTCAAAAGGAAGAGGAACTAGCATGGGAGAGAGGTGAAAGGAAGGTAAAAGGCAGAAAACAAAGTATAAGATAGTTATGCTACTAGTTTCTCTTAGCTCACTGAAAAGAAAGATTTGCTAATATCATTTGAAGGAATTTTTATGCCCATAACTTGGGAGCCTATAAACAGGCAGATCACTATGAATCTAATCTAGTACTGAGACCCTGAACACCCTGTAGACCCTTCCCTAAAATGCAAAGAAAATAAGTAAATAAACATGAAACTACTTATGTTAAGAGACTAGTCAAGGATACCCCACCCAACCTTCTGTGACCATTGCAGCCCTGCTATGGTTTCTTGAAAGATTTTTCTATCCCCTGGGCTTTAAAAGTCTTTACTACCTTTCATTCTGTATTATGTCATATTGATCAAGATTCCAGCAAGAAGCACATCCATGAGCATAATTTGAAAAGCATTTAATGGAGATTTACAAAGGTGTGGGAAGGCTAAGATGCCTGCAGCTGGTCATACAAAACCTACCTAGCAACAGAGGATTTTCTAACCACTCCTGGGCCCAAAAGGAATGAAAAGAGGGAGCCCGACACAGAAAGTATCCTGAAAGGACCACACACAGCACAGAAGCTGAGACACTCAAGTCAATAAATTATCTCCATCAGCTAGGAGACAGTGACTACCTCAGCTTGCCCTTTTTCCTCTTTCTTTCCCATGTCCTCATTAACAGAACTCAACCAGATGCTAGAAAGCTCACTGCCATAGGCCAGTTCTCAAATTTTGACAAGCATCCAGATCACCTGAAGGACTATCAAACAGGTGTCTGCGCACACACCAGAGTCTCTGACACAGCTGCTCTAGGGTGAGCTGCAAGAAGACCACAGGTGGTGCTACCAAAATGTTGATCCCCCGAGGACACGCTGACGAGCTCAGGCCTTGACCTCCATACCAGCCAGCTTCTGAGACCACAGAAGAGCAGGGAGCAGCGAACTGTTGATCCAGAGGAAAGAAAGAGGCTTTCCGCCATATAGCAACTCTATGCCCTTGGATGAGGGGTCAAATTTTCCTATAAAGGTCACATGGCCAAACTTTCAGGCTCTCTGAGCCTTATTGCCTGCCTGTTAGTATTAAAGAGGAGCTGGTTTAATTTTGCATGCTTATATCTGATCATCTGAGCAAATTTTACATATACATGTATATTTTAGTAAGGGTCTACAGGGTCTACACAGTCTCACTACACGGATCAGACTCGTAATGATCCATCTGTGTTGAGCATCCCAAGAGTTTGGGTTACAGGCATGCGCCACCACTCCAGTCTCAATTGCCTCAGAGCACTCAAAGCCCTGCTGCTGCAGCTTCCTACGCAGGTGCTTTAATTGAGAACCCAATTTAAAGACAACATTATGCCATGAAGCAACCATTACTCAGTTCTATTGCTTGGTTTGGTGAAGCTCTGTATCATTTCTAATGGGTTTTTTTTCTATTTTGTATTCTCTTTAGATAATAAAAAGAATAGTTGGGTTATATTCTAGGTACCAGTTTTGAACTTTATAGTCGTAAGAAAGCTCTTTTCATTCAACAAAACTCGTCCTTGTAAGTTAGTCCTTTTCTAGGGCTAGCACTACGGAGTCCCATACTCTCTAAAGGTGCTGGGCCATGGCAGGAGAGCACAGCTTTCACTCAGCCACACAATCATGAAGATAAGCAACCAAAGCTCAGTGCACTGAGCTGCTAAACTACAGCGTTCAGTAAGTTCCACGAAGCACTTTTCCTATGCACGGAACTTTCAACTTACGAGAGGTTTACTGGCTGGAACCACATCCTACGTAGAACATCTGCACCTGACTCTGGTTTAGCACAAAAGCAGTCACACACAATACACAAAGAAATGAACGAGGCAGTGCTCCAACTCAACTTTCTCATAAATAAGTTCTGTAACTTATTTAAGTCTTACCTTCTATGGCAAACATATCACCAGTAGGGCCAGCCAGATCGCTCAGCAGACTAAAGCTCCTGCATCGGCAGAGCGCAGCGGCCGGGAGCTGATCCCCAGCGCGCTCTGCTGGCTCCACCCCGGGGGTTGTACTGTGAAGGCGATTGAGACTGGGCGTGGTGGCGCACGCCTGTAATCACAGCGCTTGGGAGGCTGAAAACAGGAGAATCACTACAAGCTCGGTCTACGTCATGAGACCCTGGAGACTACTAAATACATTGAAATACATCTGTATATTTGTATCTAGATATAGATATAGACCTATATCCCATTATCCCTTTGCTTCAAAGGGGCCTAGACATGAGCTGTTCCACTTGGGCAGCTCTCAGTTTAGTTTTCCAGCAAATTTTTCATGTCTACTGCCTTCGAGAACTGTGCTAGCCACTCAGGAGCCAGAGAAGAATGATACATTCCCTTTCCTAGCATTTTAGGATCAGCTTGCCAATGCGAACGTGTCAGTTAATGTCTTCTGATTACCAGCGACGGGCATCACTTAAATAACAGTTAAAAAGTAACTTAAATAAAATTTTTAAATTTTATTTTTAAAATATATTCTACCAAGAGAATGTTGAAATGCCAGTTAGACTTTAGGGACAAACAGAACAGCCATTCCTTGGGAAAGACAGCAGCAGAAAAAGCTCCCATACGAGCACCAAAGCATAGTCCTTTTATATCTTGTAATTCTGTCCTGGATCAAGCCCCAGTTCAAGTGCTGTTGAAATCTCCACAGATGATTCTTATAAACCATAACGGTTAACCACAGTACTTATCCGGTCTCTTAGGCAGAGCCTGTTTTGCTTTTCCCCTATTTCAGTCTTGTTTTTAACATTACTGACTCCTGATAGAGTTAGCACAAACTAAATCCACTCCATTTGCCCTAGTCCCCACCAAGGGTAGCAGGTCGACAGCAATGTGCTCTATGTTTACAGCACTTTTATCTTTCCAAAACATTATCAGGCAACTATCTCGGGAGCATCTTCTGATTTCCTTATGATACACATATATAGGATGGGTGTTAATTATGCAGGCTTAAGATAAGAAAAAGAGGGCTGGGGAGATAGCTCAGTAGAATAAGTGCTTGCCTGGCAATTGCAAGGGACTGAGTTCAATACCCAGTTCTACCAAAAAAAAAAAAAAAGGTAAGGAAAAGAGATTCAGAAAGGGGGGGTACACCTGCATTTGCCCAAAAGTATATGGCAGAAATTGGATTAGAACCCACATCTGTATATAGAAGTTATTCCCCAACTTCAGAGTAGCCTAGATGCACTAGGACACTTGCTCCAGTGCAGGGCCTTGGCTTCAACCCCAGATGTTCCAATTCAGTAAGTCTTGAGTGGGGCACAAGTACTTAGAGTTATGCTCCGTGTGGCCCCAAAAGCTCAGTTCATGCAATACCTCTATTGAAGAAATAATCTTTAACTGAATATTATTCTTCCCAGAAGCAAAGGAGAGGGTCAGCTTGTTTAAGTCAAGATCTGCATTAGTTAGGGTTCAGGAAAGGAAAAGATTTATGTTTGACATATATGAGGATTTATGAGGTAGGCTTACTAGGGCTGCCCCCTGAATCAGTTGCATAAGAGTACAAAAGGGCCATCTGTGCACTGGAGAACTAGAGAAATTGTCACAAGTCCAAGTGCTGGACTCACTGCAGAGTCCTAAGCAAGCCCACATGGGGAAGCAGAAGGATCTGTGTCGGAAGGTACAGATGGCTACGTAAAGGCAGTGACAAACGCTGGACCTCCTCTGACAAAGTAAAAGAGACTTCTCCTTTCTCTTCCCTCTCTTCTTCCCTCCCTTCCTTCTCTGCCTCCCTTCCAAATTACAGGCCCTTTGGTTGGTTCCACCAACACCCTGGGGATCTCCGTCCTCCGCGAGCCAATTGTCCACATGCTCAGGGCTGTGCTTACTCAGATGGGCACCTAAGTTCATTATCACAAGACACTTTCTAAGTCCATGGTATTTTTTATTTGTTTTCTCTTTCATTCTCTCATCTCCTGCTGGTGTTACAGTGCTGTCTTTCTAGAGAAATAATAATGTGCAAACATCAGTGAATCTCAGGTCAGCATTCCAAAGTGGAGGAGCCAGTAGGGGCTCCCTAGAGCTTTAGATTAAGGAGGCATGAGACCGCAGTCAGACCTAGCAGGAAACAGACTGCAATCCGTCAGGGCTGCCTGTTCCGGATGTGGTGAGGATTTCAGCAGCTCATCAATCTAGAACTATCATTGTTCTGGATAGTAATTTATTTTCCAATTTTTTAGCTAATAGTTATACAAAGAGAAACTTAGTTTCTGGCCACGGGTAATGAAAAACGATTTTTTTAAAAAAATTGATTTCATGCTGCCCATCAAATGTGTTCCTCTTGGCATATTCAGGGTGCCCTGATTCAAATGTAAATAGCCCCTGAAATCCATCAACGTCCAGGGGGCTGATTTAGCACCATGGACGATGACGGTGTTCTTCTCTGATCTTCAGGCATTTTTTTTTTTTATTTTTGTGAGCTGATATATTACCACCATGAAAGGACTTTCTCTCACATTCTGCTCATGATAATGGATGAGGTGTGAAATCAATGCTGAACACCTAAGAGGCCTATGATTTATCATCATACGTTAGGCCTTGGGGAGCTCTATTGGGTGAATCACAATTGCACTCAGACTCCAAGCACACTTTCAGAAAAAGCACACTGAGTGACTCCACATATATTAAATACAGACGTCTCATACCTACCATCCATAAGGGTCTCTCCTCCTCTCACTCAATCAACAAATATCAACTAAGCACCTAGTATGAGCCAGGTACTTCTATAAGAAGCTGCATGGAGAATGCATGAGAAAAACAAGGTCCCTTTAAACTCATTTGTCCCTAGAGCTGCCTCCATGGTAACTTATACTCATTACGGGGTAACCACAACCTGGTACCAGGGGACCGGCGTTGAAGGTGGGCGTCATCCCTCACTTTTCTGGACAGCAGAAGCTGGGAGGGGCTACCCTGACTCTGGTGAGCACCTTTACCATGACTTCTTCCCTGTGGGTACAAGGATCAAGTTGAAGCCCATAAAAATATCTAGCGCAGGTACATTTGGAGTAAACCCCTTGGGGTTGAACAGACGCATCAGGGAATAGCTTCACCTGAGAGGAAATGGGTAGGAGACACCTGGGAAAAGTTCTCTTCTGTCAGCTAGTCCCTAAGATCACATTCTTAGTACAGGTTTGGGCTTGGGAAATGGCAGGCCAGACATCAGAATACACCATAAAGTAGTTAGATGGATGTTTTGTTTGTTATTTTTTTATCTGTTAATAAATACTGTTAAGTCTATCTCCATTCACATCTACTTCCTATGAAGTTTTGGGGTAGGCTCCAGGTGAATCTAATTTTTTTTCTGTATGTATTTAGGACAGGATCTACAGGGTCTCCATAGATCAGATTCATAGTGCCCCTCCTGTTTTCAGCCTCCCCAGCGCTAGGATTACAGGCTTCTACCACTACATCAAGTCTCATTTTATTGATTTTTTTTGGTGGAACTCTGGTGCCAAGGACTGAACCCAGGGCTTCCAGCTTGCCAGGCAAGCGTTCTACCTCTGAGCCAAATGCCCAGCCCCTACACCAAGTCTCAATCACCTACTCAGCACATCCCAGGGGTGGGGCCAGCATAGCACACCAGAGATCAAACCCCAGCTGCTGAGCTCTGCCTAAACAAGTGCTTTAGCTTGTTGAGCTATGTGGCCGGCCCTCTGTTTTTTTTTTGTTTTTGTTTTTGTTTTTGTTTTTGTTTTTGTGGGACCAGGGTTCGAACTCACGACCTTGCACTTGCCCAGCAGGCATTTGTGCCTCGGAGCTATCTCCCCAGCCCCTCTCTGTTTTGAAAAATTATACAACAATGATTCTGAGGAATCGGAAAATTTAGCCTCTATGTTCCACGTAGAGGAACATAGAGAATTAAGTTAAGCCTCTGTCAAAATATGAAGTACAGTTTTGGGCAAATTTCAGGGGATATAAACCTACCAGACTGGAAAGCAGGAAACTGGAATTCTGGTCCTAATTTTTTTTTTTTTTTCTTGAATCAGCTACTTCAGGTTTCTGGGCCCTGGCTTCATTATGCGATGAGAAGGAAAGGAAAAGATGTTTTCTCAAGGGTCTAAAAGAGTTTAGATGATGCAGATATGATTTTTCACCTCAACAGGCCACTTTCAGACAACAACTGATTAACCTCTAATATAAATTGTCACTGCTAACTTGTTCTTTTTTTAATGTATTTAGTACAGGGTCAACAGGTTCTCACCATGCAGACTGGACTTGCAGTGATCCTCCTGTTTTCAACCTCCAGCACGCCACCAAACCCAGTCTCCATTGCTGTCTCAGCGCACCCTGGGGGAAGGGTCAGCATGGCAACCCTGGGATCAAACCCCCAGCCCCTGGACCTGTCTAAACAGCCTTGTGAGTTTGCTGAGCTATCTGGCTGGCCCTGCACCGCTCACTAGTTCTTATTGGGAAGGAGTGAATATTTAAAATCCACTAGTGCTAATCCACAGCATATTTGAGTATCTTTGGGATCCTTAATTAAGCATCTTAGCTGTTCCTTGTGCAATTTGCATAAATTCCTCAATAAACTCACCCTTGCAACCAGTGCTGGTTATTCTGCTTTCTACTTCCTGCATCACTACCCACAAAGATGGGCATGTGAAAAATTGGGTGGCTAATACTAATCCTGGCTCTCTGTGGATGTCCCCATAAATTTATTTTTCTCATGAAGAATCTAGAATTGGGTCTTCATATAAACTTGTAGCTGACTGACTTTTTGCTTAATCATTTCCACTTAATTCCTACCCTTGCAGTTTCGGCCTGGTTCCCTGCCTCTCCACACCACTCACATAGACCTGCCTGTAAATGATCTCTGGCCTGACAGCTAAGACAGCACACGGGCATGTGAGCAGCAAGACTCAGACATCAATTGCCTTTCCATACATGCAAACTCCCTTAGATATGGATGAATGAGAGCCCAATTTTCTTGCTCGTTCAAATTAATTACTCACACCCCTCTCCCTAGCCAAACCACTATCCAAACTAAACAAGGATAATTCTCTGGGAATTCACTAATCCATAGTCCATTCGGGCCATGGTCACCTTTGGAGGGGGGCATTCGTAGGGTCATAGCATACTAGAACAACAAGTCTCTGAACGTGTCGGTGATAAGAATCTTATAGAGAGATGGCAGCTATTTGTCCATTTCTATGCCCTGCTTTAGACAGTCAAATCTGAAAGCCTACACACGACATTCCCTGACTCTCACACCAGGCTCTTGCATGAGTTCAGCCAGTGGACACCACCCTGAAAGGCTTCCGGGTGCTAACATCAGGGGAAGGGGTGTGATTGAGCAGCTGCCTCGTGGGACATCTCCCTGCAAGGCCCCAGTGCCACCCATGTTGGCCCCACCCTGCCCCATCCTGCAGCTCCCTCTTTTATCTCCCACATTCCTTTTCCTTCTGCCCGTCCCAACTTCCTCATACACAATTAGGGTGGATAGAGCCCCAGACCACAAGGAGCACCTAAGACTGTGGATACATGAACCCTGTGGACACTGTTTTTCCTACATACGTCTACCATCATAAAGTTTAACTTATAAATTAGACATAGTAAAAGGTTAACCACTAAGAGACTGGGCGTGGTGGCACGCGCCCACGATCCCAGATCTTGCGAGGCTGTAAACAGGTGGATCATTATGAGTCCGATCTAGTAGTGAGACCCTGAAATCCTGTAAACCCTCTCCTAAAATTAAAAAAGTAAATAAATAAAATAAAAAGATTAACAACTAAGAGCTAACTGGATCACTAACGAGGATCTATTTTCTTCTCTTCAGCTCTGCTGGAAAAATGGCAGCCAATACAGCCCCTCGGCAGTATCTGCATTTTTCAGTCCAAACCTATTCCTGAAGCTGTGTGACCATCCTTCCTTGCAGCAAGGGGCTCCGTGCCACTCATTTCTGGGGATGACCTGCAGACGTCTTCGTGCAGACCCGGTGCTTCCTGGCGCGACACGCTGCTATGAGCAGGAACAGACTGCCTGCTCATTTCTTCCACCAACAAACTTCATGACCTTTCTATCTTCACTAAGAATGTACTCTGCACTGGGGCTGCAACTTGGCAGTGTAAAGCACATCAGCAAAACGCGTCCGATTTCTTGCGCTTCCATCACAATTTCATGGCTATGAGAGTGGCTCTTGCTGTAGATTTTAACAATCTCAGTGTTTGATTTTTTTTTTATTCTTTTTTTTATTAAGTCAAGAATTCCACCTCTTCATAAAGGAAGCACTTTATGACTTTTCTTAGGTGTATCTGAATTGCCAGCACAACTACACCTGTGCTCTGGAGCCATTGCTAAGTAAAATGAGGGTTATTTCGAAATAAAATTGCAGAATCATGACAACCAATTTGATACAGCAATAACTGAGACAGCTACAACATGGGGTGGTGCAAGAAGCCACCATGATACTTGGGATGGCGCAACATTTAAAAACTGCTTCTGGAATTTTTCACTTAACACCTCGAGAGCGATGTTAACTATGGGTAACAGAAGCCACACATAGCAAAACCATGTATGGGGTGAGCAGCGACTGTACTGGCAGAAAATGATCCAGTAACTCCTTTCCTCTCTCCACTGCCTCTTGCAAAGGGACTTTAAAAACTGCTGTGATCAACAACTGTAGCCTAATTAGCATCTCAAGAAATGGAGAGCAATAAACAAAGCCCAGGGACAGCTGTGGTCTGTTACTGGGGATCCCAGAAAGCTGGGATAGGGGAGTCTCGGAAAGGGTAATACATAGCAGCTTCACCTGTGGGCTCTCTGTTTGTTGTTTCCTCCCTTGCTTGGCATGTTAATGGCTAACATCTGTATGGACCTAGTAATAAGGAAAAGGTAGAAGTCAATAGAGATCATGGTCATGTTCGTGACTATGCATGTGGTCCTCCTTTGCTAAAGTGATTATGCATGAGATCACGTTCACTAGCCCAAAATAAAGCTGAGTTGCTTTTGGGGTTCGTCGTTCACTGAGGGGTGCATCTCAGTGAGTCCTCTAAGCTATCTTCATCGGGTCTTCTCGTCATATCTTTCGGCATCAACTCATAACATACATCAAAAAGGTGAAGCCTAGTACTGAGGAGATAGCTTGGCAGTCTAAGCACCTGCTTGGCAAGCACAAGGACCTGGGTTTGATACCTGGTACTGTATGCTGTGCTGGCCCCATAACCCTGGGTGTGCCATGCAGACCTCTAAGTGAGCATGGTGGCGCTCACCTGTAATCCCAGCGCTGGGGAGGCTGAGACAGGAGGATCGCTATGAGTCTGAGCTGTGTAATGAGATCCTGTACCAAATAAATAAATTTTTAAAGATTTTTTTTATATGATGAAGCTTATCCCTCTTCCTCAGGAGTCTAAGCTGGCCACACAATTTCTTTAAGCTACTAAGTTACAATACTTGAACCACTGTGTCAATTTTTAGGCCAGATATAAGAGGACTTCATGGTTCCACGTGTTTTTGGAAACTTACTGAGCTGCCACATGAACAAACCCAGGTTTGCCTGCTAAAGGATGAGCCAGGAAGTATGGGCACAGGAGTAGCAAATTGCCCAGCCAATTCACCATCTGAACTCCAGAGTCTGAGCTGCCTAGCTAACCTGACACCCACCCCAGGTATAGCAGAGAGCTCAGCCAAGGCCAGCAGAGCAATTTAGCCAATGAACAGACTCATGGGGACTAGTAAATGGTTGTCGTTTTAAGTTACTGGACATAGGATGTTTTGTTACCCACAAATAGATAAAATAGCTGATATCTTCAAAATCCCCCTGCACTGGTGTTTTTCTGACTGACATCAACAAAAGAGAAGTATTAGAAGTGCCAATCCCCAAAATAAGCACATCAAGCAACTGCAGTATAGGTGGTCTCACAGCATTTTTTGCCAAACACAACGTTCAGGACCTGGAGACCAACTTGGCTATCTTCTCCTCTCAGGTGGTTTACAATCAAACGAGCTACAAGCAAAGGTTCACTCTGCTTAAATTTATGGCAACAGGACCAGCCAGATAGCTCAGTGGACTAAAGTGCCTACTTAGGCAGAGCACAAGGGTGAGGTTTGATCCCCCTAATGCCATGCTGGCCTGCCCCTGGGGCACACTAAGACAGCAACTGAAACTTGGGGTGGTGGCCATGCCTGTAATCCCTCCCAGTGCTTGGGAGGCAAAAAAAAAAAAAATGCAGAATCACTATAGTCTGATCTCTGTAGTGAAACCCTGTAGATCCTGTCCTAAATACACAAATAAATAAATAAATAAATAAATAAATAAATAAATAAATAAATAAATAAATAAATGGCAACAAATTCCAATGTCAGGTGAATACAGTATCACTGGCAAGAGTTTTTTTCATAATTACTAGCCTTGTTCCCTGAAGTTGCTGGTTTTTCTCTTTCCTATTTCTTGCTTAGAAGGAAAATATAGTGACCAGTAGCTACTTCCTCCCCAACCGCCCTCTTGCCACTTTCTTTATGAAGATATAGTTGGCAAATAACTATGGAAGTCCAATCCAACATACACAATATGATTTTTACATACATGCACACTGTGAAATGATTACCACAATCAAGCTAATTTACATATCTGTCACCTCCATAGTTGTATTTGTGTAAATGAGTTAAGAATACAGCATCAGCTCTTCAGGTACATCTTCATGCTGTACTGAAGTTTCTAGAATTTATTCAGGTTATAAATGAAAGTTTTCACTATTAGACATCAATCTCCCCAAATCTCGTAATGCCCATCCCATCCCTGGAAATCGCCACCTTACTCTCTGAGTTAAATTTCTTCCTTTCAACTCTACATATAAGTGAGATCATGCTATAACTTTTGGTTTTCCACATCTAATTTATTTCACTTAGCATACTGTCCTCTGTGCTCATTCATGTGTCCCAGTAGCAGGATTTCCCTGTATTTTAAAGCTAACTTTTTACAGAAGTAACCCCTCAAGAAAACCACCAAGCTAAACCACCCTAGCCAGGTTCTTAAAATTTTTATATATGGCCACTTGGAATTTTTCTTTTAATTTGGTATCAGATTGGTCTTGAATAATCAAACTCTACTCTGTAACATTTTATAACTCATTAAGTTATCTAAACTTCAAACTTTTCAACTACAGTATGAGATCTATTGTAAAAATTACAAAAAATGAAATTTAAATTTTTTTTTTTTTTTTTTTTTTTTTTTTTTTTTTTTTTTTTTTTTTTTTTTTTTTTTGTCTTTTTGAGACAGGGTCTCGCTGTGCAGTTGAGGCTGGTCCTGAGCTCACTTTTGTAGCCCAGGCTGGTCTCAAACTCGCACCAATCCTCCTGCCTCAGCCTTCCGAGTGCTGGGATTACAGGCGTGTGCCACCACACCCAGCTTAAAAAAAATTATTAACATATACCTAGTTAGAGTGACGCGTACCCATAATCCCAGCTACTTGAGAGGCTGAGGCAGGATGATCACAAGATTGAGGCAAACATGGGCAACTTAATGAGACCCTATCTCAAAATAAAATTAAATTATCTGGGGGTTTAAGAATATAAGTTTACAGACCAAAAATTAGAGAAAAAGAAGGGATACAAGGATAGCCAAGGAGCCAAGGGGCTGGGGAGATAGCTCCATGGCACAAGTGCCTGCCTGGCAAGTGGAAGGTCCTAAGTTCAAACCCCTGTCCTTTGGTGATTTCTGCTGATCTACAGAAGGCACTATTTGATATTTAAATTTTTTGTTTTCCTTTTTAATTTCTTATAACTGTTTTAAACCAATTTTTATGTCTGGTCATCTGAGCAACTAATTTGAAGACAACATTGTGCAACATAACAACCATTGTTGAGTTCCTATTGTTTTGTTTGGTGAAGTTCTGTGTAGTTTCTAATGGCTTTCTATTAACTATATTGTATTAACTTTAGATAATAATAATTAATTAAAAAACATCTGAGATGACATACAGAATGATAAAATATTTGCCCACTCTCAATGTGATAGAAGGTTAATATCCAAAATAAGGAACTCTAAAAAACTATATTAAACAAGACAAATAATCTAATGTTAAATGTGAAAATTATCTGACCAGATACCTCTTTGAAGAAAAAATTTGAATCTCCAATAAATTTATTAAAAATATGAAAAGTGTCAGTGACTAGGAAAATGAAAAATCAAAGCCACAAAAAGATGTCCTCTCACCCCAGTTGGTGTTGCTATTATCAAAAAGAAAAGATCAACAAATTCTGGTGTGCATGTGGGGAAACTGTTTGAGGGAATGTTAGTGTAGCTGACATGCACAGCAGGAGTTCTGTTCATATGAACATTTTTTTAAAAAATATTTTAAGTGTGTAAGGATCTGGAAATGTTAGTTCTTCTGATTTGGTCATTATGCACCATATACATGTACTGAATGATAACACTGCACCCCATAAATATATATAATTACAGTGATTTTGAAAAGGAAAATAAATACATTGTTTAATCTCATCTTTTAAATTAATCTCAAATTTGTTTACTTCTATAGTTTCATTGTTACAGCTATATAGTATATAGTATCTCATGGACTATATAAACTAATTTGCTTCAATAATTCTCTATTAGTAGCTACAGTAGACTATTTTCAGTTTTCTACATTATAAAATAAAGGAACTCTATTCTTGTGTAACAGTTCTCATTTGGGATACATTTTTAAAGAGCAGAAGCTGCATTAAAGGAAGATAATGTGTAATTTTTGAGGCAAAAATATTTTATTTTTTGGTTTTTTGTTTTTTATTTATTACTTTTAATAAGAAATAACAATGAGAGTTTCAAAACATGTTAGTACTATAGCCACAATAATTAATATAATGCACATTGCTGTCATTGCAGTAGTTATTCAGAGTACAGGATGCGGACAGTTCTAAAAAATGCTGTACATGGTTTCAAGGTAAATCCTGAGGGGATCTGACTGACCTTGTGAGATACAAGTGTTACATGTTATGCTAAACAGGTCTTGCTTTAGTTTGCCCTTAACCACCCAGCAGAAAAGTTTAACCACAAGACATAAAAAGGAAAGCTAGATTAGTATGCTGAGCTGTAAAAGGCTTAAATACACAGCTTCTGCCTTCCAGTTCTGCCAATAACCCACTACTATTACTGAATATTGAACTATGTACACAACTACTTTCTCTCAATTCAGTTAGAAGAAATTTGTGTACCAATATTGATTAAATAATGCGTACTTTATTACTTCCACATACTTTATCAAGTTGTGCTCCAGGGCTTACCCAGTGGGCTTTCTTTCAACCACATACAAAAGTGTTCACAAGAGGGAATTTGCGAGCTCCACACGGAAAGAAAGACCTATGTATCACAACCCTAGTGGTCTGCCCCTGATCCTGATGCTTCATTTTTCTCTCCCAAAAAATCAACCTCTTCATTTCCTCTCATAACCAGTGGGCATCTGTTCCTTCCCTCTCCACCTCTTCCCTGACGCATCCTCAGGAATCAAACAACTGTTACAACATAAAATTTGCATAACCCATTTTCCATTCGTATACTATTATGCCCTACGTCAACCTTGCATGGCACTCAGCTATACTTCTTCAGAACAAGACATTTCAAAACTTAGGTTCTAATATCCAGCCTTTATTTGTTTGCTCAAAGGACTTCAGATTCCTTCATGTGGTAAGGCAACTATGTGTAACTCCAGCTGCGGGTCTGCTTCCGTCTCCAGCTCTCTCTGCCGGGAATTCAGACAGGAAGCAGTGGCAATCTGATCTGCCGCTTTTGAGAAAGACCTAGAAAACTGTTCACTTTGCATATTCCATTGGCCAAAACAAGTCACATGATCAAGCCAAACCTAATGAATTGTAGAAATATACTTGTTCACCTCTAATGCACTGTAAGAACAGGGCAGGGGAGGAAATAAAGATCTGAGAATAGTAATTCAATCTAACATATGAATTCAATTGTTAAAATACTTATAGCAGGGGATAGGGACTGGGGCTGGAGTGAAAGGGTATCTGTATTCACCCAGACTACAAATCATCTCCTAACCTTGCCTAGCTTCAGTAACCAAAGCCAGTAATGGTCCTCCCCGTGGTGCCTGCATGGGTGTAAGCAGTCCCTTTGGAATGCAGATGTGATCATGATAATAATGGTGGTAGTGACATCCATCTACCACCCTGGAGTTGCTCACCACCAGCATGCAATGTGGACAAGTGCTGCAGACAGTCTGCCTCTCTGCCCAGAGAGTCCAAGCCATATGGGGACAATAAGCATCCAGGATGTGACAGTCCCAGACTCTACAGGTGACTCTCTTCACTGCTTCAGCTTTGCTACAACACCTCATGTCAAAGCCTGGCTCCAATGGCCACCACTCAGACAATGGCAGCCGCATCAACAGGGCATCAGTGAGACCTAAGCCCCAACCTGTGGCTGTAAAATAAGAATGATATTGTCAGTGGTATGTGCTACAACTGACACCATTCATTTGCTAGGAAGTTTCAAGTGTTATATCAGACATAGAATAACAGTAGCTCTTAAATATAGTTGTACATGAATTGCTATTTTAGCATATATTACCAAACAAGGTATTAAACCTTCTGAGCATCACCCCTACCTACCACCCTGCTAGGAGTATTACAGCAAATTACTTACATAACCTTGTCCTTATTTTCTGCAGAAATGCCTTCTCAAGCTGAGCATGGTGGTTGTTATGGTTTCTGTCTAATTGTCCCTGCCCAAAGCCTCATGCAGTCATGGGGCGGGAACTTCTAGAGGTTGAGATTAACTCATGATCCACTGGAATGATGGGTAATCCACTAGGATTATAGGTTTTACTACTGCTGGAACGATGAAGATGAGTGCTTCATCCAACTTGGGGTAGAGAGCCTGAATGCAATATAAGACAGAGAGATAGTCTGTCTGTCTGTCTGTCTGTCTGTCTGTCTGTCTCTCTCTCTCTCTCTCTCTCTCTCTCTCTCTCTCTGAACAGCAAAGCCTGTCTGGCCACACCAAGGAATACAAATGGTCATGAATTGAAGTCTGCTATTCTGCTATTAGAAGTCTGCTCTTAGGTCTGAGTCCATTAACCTCTCATAGAAAACACTTTCCAGGAGTTTATGGTCAGCCCCAGAGTGTAACACTAACAAAGTTTCAGTACAAACTTAGCCTAATTAGGAAAGAACAACTGTGAAAAAGAGATATACCAATTGAAAGTTATACCAATTTTTAAAGGTCAAAATCTAGAACATGCATAATTAGAAGAAAGCTAGCATCACCCAGCTGAAACTAGGATCCCCATCTGGTCACAAATCTGGCTTCCGAAGCCTCAAAGAGTAACAAAGGATCCAGGGAAAGTCTCTTGAGGACGTGCAGAAAGGAAATTCTGCTATACCTGGAAACAAAGCACATTGTCACTATGGGGTTGGAATTGGGAAATCCTCAAATTGGTATGTTGATGACAGTGAGAGGTACGTCCTTGGGAAGTAATTAGAATGAGTCATGAGGGTAAGGGTCCTCACTGGCATTAATGATTGCACAAAAGATGGGGAAGAGAGACTTGAACTGGTGTGCTTGCCGCTTTGCCCCGTCTCACTACACGGAGCTATCTACAGATAGCAGAAGTTAACAGCACACACACACACACACACACACACACACAAATTCTTAAAAAAAAAAAAAAAAAATCCTCCATGGATGAGCTTTAGGAGGCTTAGATTCAATAGCCTCCAACGTCACAAGCTTCACTGGTGGCACACTGCAATTGCAAAACCTTTGATTGTATATGTATCTGCTTCCTCTTAGTCCAAACGGAAGTATATTCTTTCCTGCTTTTTTTTCTTTCTTTCTTTCTTTTTTCTATGCAACATTAATAGGGAGGTGGGTCATGCCCACACACTGCACTCTATAGAATGATTGTGAGGACAATATGCAATATGTCAACTTTCAAAGAAAAAAAGGGGGAAAAGAAAAAAAAAAAAAAAGTAATGTGGATTTAGAAAGGTTAATGTTTAGTTGTTTGATCAATCTT
>PVJA010010543.1:0-56874 GCA_004027025.1 Myocastor coypus | reverse complement strand
GAGGCTGGTCCTGAGCTCACTTTTGTAGCCCAGGCTGGTCTCGAACTCGCACCAATCCGCCTGCCTCAGCCTCTCGAGTGCTGGGATTACAGGCGTGCGCCACCACGCCTGGCTTTTAATGATACTTTTTTTTTTTTTTTTTTTTTTTTGGTGGGACCGGGGTTTGAACTCATGACCATGCCCTTGCCAGGCAGGCACTTGTGCCATGGAGCTATCTCCCCAGCCCCTCCTCTTCCTTTTCTTGCCTGAAGAAAAATGTTATCACAGAAGGAAGGTGTTCAGCCTTCAGCACCAGTACATTCACACCTAAGACCTTGAAGATGCTTTTATCGGGTGAAAGAATGCCTTGTATCTAGTTTCCTGTATTTCTGCAACATCAGGAGTGGACGTCAGACTTGCTCATACCAATTCTTGCATCTACTGGCATGATGTTTTTTACTTTGCAAATGTAGTGAGCTGCATTGGCTAACAAACTGATTTTCTTTTTTTTTTTTTTTTTTTTTTTGAAGGACCGGGGTTCAAACTCACAACCTTGCACTTGCCAGGCAGACACAAGGAGCTATCTTATCTCCCCAGCTCCTAAGAGAATTTTTTTTAAACATTTATTTATTTATTCATCTATTTATTTTTATTACAGCTGGCTCAGCCTGCCCTGGGGGCGGGGCTGGCACAGCATGTGGTGCTGGGGATTGAACCATGGTCCCTGCTGCCGCCTAAGCATTCCTAAGCAGGTGCTTTACACCACTGCACCATCCTGCCAGCCGCCTGACGAGCTGATTTTCTTAGGCTAAGCCATCTCTGTATTCTTGCTAGAAATCCCACTTAGTCATAATGTAAGTTGGATCTCACTTGACAATATCATTTATAATTTTTGCATCCATCTGATCATAGTATATTGGTCTACAATAGTCTTACAGTTCCTGTGAGCACCAGGGAAGTCCTGTTGTCCTATAGAATGATACGTGTGGGTGCATGTGTGTGTTTGTGTGTGGCCAGGTGGGCTGGTGCAGCATGTGGTGCCAGGGATTGAGCCATAGTCCCTGTGCACTTGCCTAAGCACTCACTTTAGACCACTGAGCTATCCCACCAGCCCCCTATGGAATGACTTGTAATACACTTTCTTTTCTCATTGTTTCTGAGGAGTTTATATTTGGTATTATTTCTTCCTTCACTGTTTAACTGAATCACATTTCTACCATCAGGGCCTGGAGTCTCTTTGTGAGCTATTCAGCACAATTAAATCACTTTAATAGATGTGGGGCTATTCTGATAATCCATTTTTTCTTCAATAAGCATTGGTATAATGTCTTCTCCACTTTAACTTGTTAGAAAGTTATTGGCATAAAGTTGTTCACATTAATGAATTACACTTAATATCTGTGAACTCTGTAATAGTACCTATTTCTGCTTCTAGTAAATGTTTTTCTGTGTTATCCTGGCCCACCTGACTAGACATGTTATTAATTTTACTAATCTCAGAGAGAACCAGCCTTCAGTTTATCCCGTTTCTGTTTTTTTTTTCTCCAGAGTCTGGCCATGGCAGGCCCTGAGATGGGCCACAGCCCCAAGGAGGGCCCTCCTGGGTGGGAGCAACCTAGCACGGCTGCACCAAGGACCAGGGCCGCTGTGGGGCCGGGCCCAGCCTACAGACTGCTTCTGCTCCTTGCTTCTGCAATTTCTTCATTATTTCCTTTTCTTTTTCCTTTGGGTTTAATTTGCTATTCCTTGTGGTTAAACAACAGCTGAATCACCTACTTGAGACCCCCCCCCTTTCAGTACAGGGGCTCACACATGTGCAGCAGGCATTGTATCACTGCCCCACATCTCCAGCACTTCTTAAAACTATTTTTCTGAGACAAAGTATCAGCACGTGCCCAGGTTGGCCTTCAATTTGGGATGCTTCTGCTCAGCCTCCTGAGTAGCTGAGAGTTAAAGAAGGCACCACCAGCTCCAGATATTCTTCCCTTTCCTTTTCCTTTTTATTGGTACATGTTAGATATACATAATGATAACATTCATTCTAGGGGACTGGCACTTGTCCATGGTATATCTTGCTGCTGTTTTGCCCCCGTTCCATTCTCCTCCTTTCCTTCAGCCTTTCTTCTTTTTTAATAGCAGCATTTGGTAGTGCTGTGGTTTAGATCTACAATGGCCCCTCACATTGTCAGGTTGTGGAAGCTGATTGGATCATGGGACCCCATATGCGCCTGTAGATTAACGTCCTAAAGAGTTGAGAACGAAAAGTGAGGTCCAGTCTGGCTATAAGAGATGAGTCACTGAGGGCGCAGCCCGGGGGGTGCTGACCTCCCTGGCTCTGTCCTCTGCTTCCTGGCTGCTGTGATATGACCAGCCTCCCAGCCCTGTTATGCCTGCACTGCAGCCAGCGACCATGGATGGAAATCCTGAGCCAAAACAAACCTCTTCTCTCTGAGTTGTGTTTTCCAGTGCCTGACACAGCTTAGTTACTGGAAAGTAACTAAGACACAGGCTATGAATCTTCCCCTAAGTAATGCTTTTGCTCTACCCCACAAGTTTCGGCATGGTTCTCTCTCTTTTTTTTTTTTTATGTTATGGCCCACTCAGCTTGCCCTGGGGGTGGGGCTAGCACAGCATGTGGTCCTAGGGATCTAACCCTAACCAAGGTCCCTGCGGTTGCCTGAGCTTTCCTAAGCAGGCACTTTAGACCGCTGAGCCATCTTGCTAGCCCCAGTATGTTTTTGGGTTTTTTTTTTTTTTAATATTATTTTTATTTCCTAGTATGGTTTTCATTTCCATTCAGTTCAAAATCTTTTTCTAATTTCCCCTCTGATTTCTTCTTGACTCCATGGAGTTAGTAGGTTCCTCAGAATTAGAGGACCCTACATTTGCCAGGCAAGCACTTAATTCTTCTCGACTATCTCCCCAGCCCCCTCCTTTTTAATTTTTTTTTTTTTTTTTTTTTTTTCTTTTTGAGTCAGAGTCTTGCTGTGCAGTTCAGGCTGGCCTTGAGCTCATTTTTATAGCCCAGACTGGTCTTGAACTCACATTGATCCTCCTGCCTCAGCTTCCCAAGTGCTGGGATTACAGGTGTGCACCACTCCTGGCTTCCTCCTAATAGTTTTGTTCTTGTCTTCTAATGGAATTCCACTGGTGCATAGAACTTTTTTTTTTTTTTTTTTTGTACCAGAAACCAGGGCTCAAGGCCTTGCGCTTGCCAGGCAGGCACTTTTGCTGCTGAGCTACACCCTCAGCCCTGCATAGAATATATTTTGCATGATTTTGGTCTTTTTTAAGTCTTTTGAAACCTCTATCAGCAAGGCTCCTTGGTACATCTCCAAGCACACTTAGGGGTGGGAGGTCGGTGCCTGGTGGCTACTTGCTAGTGCTGCCCTTTTGGTCACTCCAGGCCATGAAGACAAGCATCCTATTTGTCTTAACAGATGAAGCCCGTTACAGCCATTGGTGTAACAAATTGTGGAGACAGCATTTAAGTAATGGTAGAACTCATCCCCAGTGGATGCTCCTGTTTTTCAGTTTTTGTGATTGGTTCCTTTGTGTACTTAGTTGTACCAATGGGCATTAGAATTCTTGTGTTCACTTCTGGGTTTCAGAGCTGATGGAGGAGGAAACCTGTTTGGCTTTTTATCAAGCATATACTATGTTTATCAGTGAACTCAGAGCTCTTCAGCTGTATAGTTGTTTTTTTGTTGTTGTTTTGTTTTTGTGTGTGTGTGTCTTTCTGAGACAGGGTCTCACTGTGCAGTTTAGGCTGGTCTTAAACTCACTCTGTAGCCCAGGCTGGTCTCGAACTTGCACTGATCCTCCTCCCTCAACCTCCTGAGTGCTGGGATTACAGGTGTGTGCCACCATGCCTGGCAGCCATAGATAGTTGAGTCTCTATCCCGGAACTGATCTTCCTGATCCCTTCTAGGCTTTGAGGTCTTCCGTGCTTTAAAGCTTTTTTCCTGTCAGTCTAGGTAGTCAGCACCAGCAGACAGGAAGAGGCACTCCAGCTTCAGGCTGGGCTTTTCAGGAGGAGACGGGCGCTCAAGAACATCAGGACAGGCTCCTCACCTCTCTGTAAGAGGTTACGACAGAAGGCTATTTGAAGGGCTGGCCAGATAGTTCTGCGGACTAAAGCACTTGCTTAGGCAGGCTCAGGGACCAGGTTCAATCCCCGGCGTGTCATCCCAACCCTACTGCTGGGGCGCACTGAGACTAGGTGTGGTGGCATGCTCCTGTCATCCCAGCCTTTGGGAGGCTGAAAACAGGAGGATCACTATGAGTCTAATCTGTGCAGTCAGACCCTGTAGAGCCTGCATTAAATGCATTAAAAAAAAAGGTTATTTGAAATCTATCCAGTATGTGGGCACATGGGTGCTTCTCTTGAAGCTGTTTTCCTACCGGGAATGGTGGTGCTCAGCTGCTATCCCAGCTACTCGGATGGCTAACGCAGGAGAATCACAAGTTCAAAGCCAGCAAAACTGTCTCAAAATAAAAAGATGAAAGGGCTAGAGATATAGTTTAGGGATCTCTGGGTTTATTCCCCAATACTCTGAAACAAAACTACCCTTTCTTTATATGCTTGAAGTATTTCATAATTGTATTTTGAGACAAGATCTCCCTTTGTAGTTCAGGCTTGTCTTGAACTGATTACGTAGCCCAGGGCGGTCTCAAACACACAGTGATCCTCCTGCCTCGGTCTTCTGAATACTAGAATTATAGGTGTGTGCCATCATGCCCAGCTAATATTTTATAATTATAAAAATTAAGTCAGTTTTAATAGAAAAGAATTTATGGCAAAATACAGTGATTTCACATTGCAGTTGTACATTCTGCTGAACCAAATGGCCATAATGTGTGTATGTCTCAGATAAAAAACTACCTATTTTTTTAACCTATGTGCAATTTCCAGTGTGATGACATTTCATTGAGAAAATGATTGTATCTGTGACACTATCGTCCCTGAGTCTGCAGACCTAGCTAGGCCAGCCCCGCCCAGACACCCCCAACGGTCCCTCAAGGGGTGCTGGTCCCTCCCGAGGGCAGGATGGCAGACTGCGAAGTCACTCTGGAGCTCCAGGACCCGCCACCCAGACCTCTCCAGCTCCAAGCCCCAAGCCTGAAGAAACGGGCAGAGCTTTTCCAGACAAAATCAGAGCACTAAGCGCTTCACCATTTCCTAGTAGCTCTGCGCTGAGTCCCAGAGCTGCCCAGAAGGGAAAGGCAACCCTAGAAGTGACCTGGAGGATAAGGAAGCCCCGGCACACTTCCTGACCCCAGGCGCAGAGTGGACATCACTGCCGAAAGATCTCCCCTCGGGTGAATTCTAGGAAGGCGAGCAGCCTACACAGATAGCGCTGCGGGCGCGAGCCTGCTGATGAGCATGCTGAGAGCTCGGACTTTCTCTTCCAGGATATGATTTTGCTTCTCAGCGCCCCACTGCTTCTGCTCGGCAGCCTGAAGAGCCTTCATGAGGTGGGCGTTTTCCACATAGAGCTCCTTGAGCAGCAGGCTGGATCTGGTGCTCTTCTCCAGCTAGAGGAGAGCCATGTTTAGAGGATAGTCCATGAATCCCCCACAGAGGTGCCATGAAACCAGCCAGCCAACCAGTCTGTCCACCCCCCATGCACATGCCCCCTCTGTGCCAGCCATAGTTCAGGTTCTTGGAGAGCTCACACATACTGAGTACCATGGCAAGTGATGTGTGGTGGCACAAGCCTGCAATCTCTTGGAGGCCAAGGCAGGAGGATTGCAAATCTGAACTCAGCCAGGGCAACTTAATGATTTAACAAGACCTTGTCTCAAAAAATGTTTACAGGGGGCCAGAGTGCTGGGAGTGCAGCTCAGTGGTAGGCTACTTACCTAGTATGCACAAGGTCCTTGTGAGGAAAAAGGGTTAGGATCAAGGTCCACCCAGTATCTGCTGGAGACACAGCTGGGGCTTCCCACAGAGCCATGTGTTCGCTACCAGCTCTAATGCCAGCTCCTTAGCTAGTGCCACCTGTCTGTTCCACCTCCTCTACCCTCAGTGCTATCCCAGCCAGTCATCCTGCCATACAGAGGCTTGTCCTCACCGCCAGAGTGGGAGGTCCCCACTGCCAGACTAGAGACTGGTGCCTTGGCCCATTGCTGGAGCTGGGGTCCCTGCTGAGTGACTGACCAATCCTGAATGTGCCCATGCTGTGTCTTCCTCAAAGGTTCCAGAATAGTCCCCAAAGAAATGTGATATACAATGCAGTCGGGGATAGCACTTGGTCAAATCAGTATTCTGCAAAGTAGTTCCAGTTGTGAAGCTGAAGACAGTTTGCTCACTCTCAGGTTGAAGTTTAGACCTCCAGGTTGGCAGCCCCACACAGAAACAGGGTACTCTGGATTCTGAGAGGAGCCCCAGGGGCCCTCCGGGAGCAAACTCAGAGGATTAACTGCTCTCACTCACCCGCTCCAACTTCTCCCGCAAGAGCTGCTCTGCATCTCCTGCTTGCCCTTCCTTGGCGTCCGGCTGCTCCTCCTCCTGCCACAGAACAAGGTTCCACACCCACTCACAGTTCAGGAGTCACCCCAGGGCTCGCTCACTTCAAGATGGAAATTTGCCAAAACATAAAATCTGAGAGTAACCTCAAGCAACTTGCCATCTGTGTGAGGTGATGTCACCCATGCTAACCAAGGCCAGGGTGTAGTGTGACCACACAGAAAACCTGGAGGGCCAGGGACACAGAGCACAGTGCCTGCCGCAGCCAGGTAGGAGCCTTGTCCACCCACATACCCCTCAGCCTATGCCTTCTGAGCAGCTGGAGGCCAGATCTGAACCTGCTTCCTTCCGTCTCCCCATGGGGCTTCATCCAGAGCAGCTGTCTGGATGCCCTAAAAGACCCAGTGACTCCACTCTGGTTCTCCTGAGACCCCACTACCAAAAGTGGGAGACACAGCCCATCAGGGGCCATTCTGAGGCAGGTACAGGGCAGTCACATGGCCCAGGGAAAAGGGAGAGCATGCCCACTCCGTGTCCTCAGCAGGCCCACAGCCCACCTGGGCTGGCCCAGACCTGGCCCTGCCATCGTGCCAAGAGCCTCCAGCTACCACACACACCCACCTGGTCCTGGTCCTCCTTCTGATTCTCTGGCTGCTCTGACCATGCTAGCCTCAGGCCCTGACACTCCTCACTCACGCACTCAAGTTCAGCTTCCAGCTTCTGGATCCGGGCGCACTGTTACAAAACATTAATTTCACAAGTAGTATAGCAGAAATTGCTTACTGCATGTTAAAACCTTCAGAATGTTATAGAAATAAAATGTGGCAAAATGTAAGTCTCCAATGGTGCCCAACCCCACTTAATGTCCTGTTACCACCCCCTTGTGCATTTCCCAGGACCCCCTGGGTGCTGAGCCACACTACTCGGACTGCAGCCCCAGGCTGTCATATGTTACTGGGGAGCTGGATCTTCAGCAGCTGCACCATAATTCATCCCCTACTGCTCATAGTTCCTTCCAGTGGCTTCAGGTGTGTTATTGCTGTAAATAGCACACAGACGAAAATCCTTCCAGAGGGCCAGCCAAATAGCTTAGCAGATTAAAGTGCCTGCTTAGGCAGACACAGTGGCCAGGGTTCGATCCCCAGTGGAACATGGCACGCTGGCCCCACCCCCAAGGTGTGCTGAGCTTGCGACTGAGACTGGGCATGGTGGTGCACACCTGTAATCACAACTCTTGGGAGGCTTGGGAGGCTGAGCCACTCGTAGTGGATCATTACAAGTCCAATCTACATAGTGAGACCCTGTAGACCCTGTGCTAAATACAAAAGAAAAAGAAAATCCTTCCAGTTAAGTCTTGTCACAGTGCTTTTAGGTACAGCTCCCGTGAGGGAATGTGGATATTCTCGAGGCTTTTGACAGATTTTGGCAAGTGGTCCCCTGAGGACCTTACACCAGCTCACTATCCTAGCATCAGCATATAATGCCCTTCTGCAACTACATTAGCCGTGAGAAAAACTGGGGCATTTAGCACCATGTTCCTTTTGCATCCCCAAGACTTGCCCAAGTGTCTGAACATGCCTGGACTAGACCATCTGACAAATATGATCTGGAAACTAGTGCTTGCCACAGGAGCCACCCGCTGCCAGTCACCTGCCCCACAGAGTCCTGCTCATCAACAAGACCAAGCCAGCTCATTGTCACTCCTATGTCGTCTACTCTGCAAAACCTCATCCTGATGGCGACCAGGCATGGAACAGAGCACCACAGAGAAGGTAACCAATTGGTGTTCTCCCGTCCCACCTGCCAGGGCCCCTTCCTTTCCTCTCTGATTCGCCTGCTACCCCAAGCTTGGGGACATGCAGCCTGTGGCCCCTGGGCTCTACCTTTTCCTGTTATTAAGTTTCAGTCTGTCCCGTTCTTTCCTGCTACTCCCACAAGCTCAGGATGGAATAAAATTTGTGTCTTGCTGCCAGGAGGCTCTGACTTGAATTTGATCCTTCTGCTACGCATGCATGACTGTGCCTCTGCACCGCTTGTACCACTGGCCTTACAAATAGATCTAATTATTTTTTTTCAGTCTCTTATGCTAATAAAATTAACACAAAGTCTATAAATGGACCAAATCTATTTAGTTGCTTAAATTTGAATCATTACTGCTGAAATATAAATATTAATTCATGAATACTACTCATACCAATTAAAAAGTATAATAATCAACAATATTATTAAGCAAAGTGAAATTCCCATGGCATTTCTTTATGGGTTAATCAATAATTTTCTCTCTCTCTCTCTCTCTCTCTCTGTCTTTGTATTTTTGAGACAGGGTCTTACTGTGCAGTTCATGCTGGCCTTGACCTCACTTTGTAGCCCAGACTTGTCTCGAGCTCACAACGATCCTCCTGCCTCAGCCTCTCAAATGCTGAGATTACATCATATCCTACTAATTCTCTAAATTTTAACATTGAAATGTTACAAGTGCCCATTGCTAGTATGCATTATGTGCATTTACAACTGCTATACCACCACTTAGCTATATTATAGTGTTCTAAATACCATTTTATAGGTTCTGTTTTTTTGGTTTTTTTTTTTTTTTTTTTTTTTTAAGGCTCAATGGAGTTCAGGCTAGGCCCAGCATGGCCTTGTTCAAATACCATTTTAATGTTTTCCTTAAGAAACTGCAACAGGATGACATAGGCTCTGCTAAATCGGAGCCTTCCTGTGCATTACTATAATTCAGGACCCACTCAGAAGAAGGGCTTCATAAATGAAATGAAATAAGTCTTCATACATCCTGTCTCTACTTGGGGGTGGGGGAGGCATTTCCTTGCGTCTCGCACTCCTCTACTTCCCTGGCATGTTGAGGTGCATGTGCAGCTGCTGCTGTCGAGCCCTGTGCCCCCCCAGTCCCGTGGAGGTGCCCACCTGCACCTCCAGCCCACGATGTCCACTGCCCTTACCTGCTGCTCCTCTCGGCTCCCTGCCTCCTCCAGCCTCTGCGTGAGCAGCTGAGCAGCCGCAAGGTTCTCCTCATTCTGGGCCTGATGGGTGGAAGTGGCCTCCTCCAGCTGCAGGACCCTGCAGCTGAGCTGTGACACTTCATCCTTGTATTTCTGATTCTACAGCAAGAAAGATTAAAACACAGAGAGAGAGAGCTGTTGAGCCAGCAGCTCCATTCAGATCGTTGCAGTGGTTCCCAAGCAGGGACAGCTTTGCTTCCCTGAAGTGCTTGGCAAGCGCTTAGAAGTCTGAGTTTGTCACACCTTGGGGAAGGTGCTGGCATCAGGACCCTGCAGCACAGAAGTGACCCAGCACAGACATCAGGAAGTCAAGGACCAGAGTCCTGCTGTTCTATAGGGAAGAAAAGCCTTCAACCCCAGAGTTTAATGCACCATGCTCCACGGTCTACCATTCTGAAGACCATGCACGTCTGCCTCGTTACCCCGCAGTTACTTCTAAAGTGTTGCAAGCAATGTAAAGTCTAATAGCAACTGACTTAAACCTGAAGCATGATGACCACTTCAAAGTCTCCCCTGCTTTTTGTCACTAGACATACAAGAGCTCTTGGCAGGTAGCGTGTGTCCACTGAATGGGACGCTTTGCTTTTTCTCACAGCCACTGCTGGCCAGAGGATAGAAAGTGGCCAGCGAAAGCCCAAGGGTGAACGAGGACACGCAGTGACAGAAGCAGCTGGGGGAAGTTGGCCCTAAGCTTCACACCAAGGAACTTCAGGCATTCCCCATTTGCTGTAGTGATTGACTTCATCCAAACCACACTTCTGCTTACTTGGTTTTTCCCACTGTGGTCAGTTTTGGGGTGAGGGTTCCGAGGGCCTCAGCTTCTAAAGCTCAGCACTGTAGGCAGGAGCACACTCTGAGAGTGGGGCTAACACTGTCCTAGTTTGCAGGGTTTAATAAATACACAGAGGTCCCAGAAGTCGCTTCAGTTCGCGATTGTCCAAGCTTGGCAAGTTCTCTGAGCATCTCCCTTTTTCCCTTCCCCAGAATCTCAGGGGTCCTCACATCAGGACTTCCTGGCAATTCTGTCTGTTAAGATCATTCTTTTGTGTGTATCACAGTTTGGGGTGAAAATGTTGATTTACCATACTGACTGATGGTCATCTTATTCTCTGAGGACATTAATAGAAATGAAATGAAAACTCCCCTAGACTCCTGGTATGAATAAACTAGTTGATCTGCTTCTGTTCAACTTGGTTAAAGCCTGTTTAGAAATAATTTCAAACATACAAAAAAGGGGGTGGCAGGGAGATAGCTCAGGGGCACAAGCACCCGCCTGGCAAATGCAAGGTCCTCAGTTTGATCCCCAGTTCTAAAAAAAAAAAAAAAAGCATACAGAACAGTGGCAAGTGACCCAGTAATGCAAATGCCAGCACATGGGACAGGCAGGCCAAGTTTGTATTTGTAATCCCATGGAAATCGTATCAGAATCCTAGTGAGTTGATTCCAGCCTGCCACTTCCAGGGCAATCCAAGCCAAGAATGAAGACACTAAGGCATATCTAGCCGTGGGGAACCAAAGGGTCCTAAGTCCAGCTACAATGATGGCTATTGGGAAAAAAGGCCTTGACCCAGGGCTGAACCTGGGTTTCATTAATCTGTGAAGAAGGAAGTGGCCTGAGAAGGAGTGACTGTGACAGAAGTCAGTGAGCGCTGTAGGCTGGCCTGGGTAGGAGGCCTGAAATCAGCTCCGCAGTGTGCAGAGAGAAGGCTATGTAGCCGCATAACACAGCTGAGATGGTGCCTCATGTTTTGGGGTCCATGCCTCAGCTCTGACGTGTAATCTTTCAACCTCCACAATCCCAGCTGACAGCAAGGAGCCTTAGTTCTTTATCTTGTCCAGGCTCACACAAGGGAACAATGAGTCTCTGGGGCAAACACGCCTGCCATCTTCAAAAGACTATAACAGCACCTCGGCTTGACCAATATGTACTGCTTACAGCCCGCTGAAAGGAAAAGGAAAAGTCCTAGCCAGCTCTGCATGATCAGTACGATCAATACGTGGAAATAGGGCCAGGCTCAGCCAAGGAGGAGACAATGGCTCCTTCTTCCAGGAGAGCCACCCAGGGGGTCTTCCACAATGTCCGTGCCAAGTTTCCATTACGAGGGCAGCTGGGGATCCAAAACTCATTCTCAGATCCTTTAAGGGAATGTTTACTACTTCTCCTTTGGTAAGTGGGAAACTATGGTGCAGCAGGGGGCTAGGGAGCACGGGGTCACACCAGGGTCAGTACCTGACCTGGATGTTGAGTATGTCCATGTCAAAGCAGGCCTTCTCCTTGTCTCTCTTCAGAGCCTCCATTTCAAGCCTGTTGAAGAAGCACACTCAACAGTGTCACCGGGGAGCATTCAGCATCTTTTTCCCTGGCTGTCACCTGTTGGGCCACAGGGGCTTGGATCTACAGCCACAGACAGAGCTCTGCCTGCCTGGGTGCCATGTCGCTGTCACCGCTCACAGTGAAAAGCAGGAGCGTCTGACAAGTGTACCAACCGAAAAGGACAAATTTAAAAATAATGAAAACCTCAGCGAGAATGACACATCCTAGTGTGAGTCCCCACTATTATTTGGGAAGCCAGTCCAACCCCAAATCAAGGGGGTGTCAGCTTGTGAAACTGATCTGCAGAGGAGTACTATATTGGCAATGCTGTAAGGAAAGATGCCTTTGTGACACTCCTCAGTCACGTGACTTTTTTTTCTTCTTTGCAAAGTAAGTTCAAACCTAGCCTGACCTACATAGCAAGAGCCTGCTTTGTAAACAAACGGACAAACAAGTCCCGGCAACTGTTCCCAGTGGCAGCATGAACAGCAGGCAGCCTTGCACCTGCTGAGGCTGCTGCTGGAAAGGCCCAGGGCGCTCAGCAGAGAGGATTTCTGTTGGATCGTGGAGCTGCTGAACTCTGCTAGCAGCCATGCTGACTATAGACACCGCTGCAATCCTATCCCATCAGAGCCTCATCCTCAGCATTTCAGAGGTGAGCTCGTCTTGGAACAGTTTAAACAAAAGACAAACTATCTCTGGAGGCGGCTGCAGCAGCGAGAGCAGAAAGTCACCCCAGCCACTTCCTTTCCAAAGTGCAGGTCCCCTCCAGTTCAAGCTCACTGTGGCCCTCGCCCCTCCGCCCAGGCTCTGCTTCTGCTCTGTCTCACCAACATATCTGCCCAGGGAACAGTACCACTGGAATATTATCAGGGAGTAAAGAAGCAGATTGTATGCTGAGGGGCCCCACAAAACACCTCCCACCCCAAGGTGCAGTGGGCTATCTGTACGGCTGGGTCTGGAGCCACCTGGGCTGCTCCTGTCTGCAGTCCTGTGTATGAGCTCTGCCTCCTCATGCAAGACCAAGGCATGGGAGGGAAGGCAGCCGCCCACCACAGGAGGAGGCCAGGCTGTGCCTGTTGGTCTGTTCAGATATCCGCAGGCCTCTGGGCTAAGGGTAAATTTGCCACACCCCGCGTATCTCAGCCCCACAGGTCCAGGTGGCTCTAGGAGATGTGCCCTACCTCTGCTTGTCATTCACGTGCTCTGCAGCTCCAAGTGCCTGCTGAATCCTCTCCAGATCATTTTTCAACAAACTGTTTTCTTCAGACAGCCTCTGGAGCTCCACCCTGCAAGATAGTGACAAGCTGGTGAGGTTCAGCCTGGCTCTGCTGCTGGAGGTGCCAGGCACCCTGTCCACTTCTCAGAGAAGGCAGACCCTGCCCTCCCCTCCCACAAGGACATGCTGTACTCTGGCTCTGCCACAGGAAGCCTGGCTCTCGCAGCCTCTAAACTGCATGAGGTGGCAGCTCACATGCTCCAGCACCTGGGCTTCATCACTCATCCAGCGCCAGCGGTAAAGTATCATAATGTCTGAGATGATACCAAATGACTTGGGACAAAGAAGAGTATGTCTAGCCCTTCAAGGTCAGGGAGGACTCAGGACATAAGAGACCCTGTGCTGTAACATTCTATAACTCAGTGGTGTCCCAAATTTTCTGTTCAAGGAAATGATGGGGCCACAGAAGAAAGGGATCAATGATGTATAGTGTGCCTAAAGTGTACCTAGAGAGAAAACATTCATGCTTTCACAGAGAGTAAATTGGTCAAGCAAGGGCTGTGACTCATTCAGACGGCTGACAAAAGTTCTGCAAAACACTGTACATGGTGTCAAGGTAAATCCTGAAGGGATTTGACTGACCTTGTCTGATATAAAAATTATATATTTTGTTATGTAGGTCTTGCTTCAACTCACTTTAACCACCTAGCAGAAAAGTTTAACTACAAGGCATGAAAAGTAAAGTCAGATTAGTATGCAGAGGTGTAAAAGGCTCAAGTCAACAGCTTCCAACATTGCCAGTTCTTCCAACAACCCACCACTATTATGAAATATTGCTCTATGTATACAACTACTTTCTCTTAGTTCAATGAGAAGAAATATTTGTACCAGTAGTATTTAGAAGAATTATCATGTCTGCATCTCTACTCTGAACAACTACTACTATGAAGACAACAATATGCATTATATCAATTATTGTGGCTATCCTATAACATGTTTTAAACTATCTCAATATTATTTCTTATTAAAATTTTAGGGAGCCAGGGAGACAGCTCTGTGGCACAAGTGCCTGCCTAGCAAGTGTAAGGTCATGAGTTCAAACCTCGGTCCTACCAAAAAATAATAATAATAATAATTTTTTAAAAGGAGAGAGTGTGGCGGAGACAGCGATGTTAAGCTGGGACTCAGGCTGCTCTCTTTAGTGACACCACCACTCAGGGCTTGGCTTTCTTAGCTGGGGCCCTGTGGCTGTGGGGCGTGGAAAGCATTCCCTGCTTATCCAGAAGAGGCTGAGGACAGAGCATGAGGCAGGTATGGGCCAGCATGGGATGGGGGTGCTGCCAAGCTGCCAGGGGCCTGTGCTCACCATGGCCACTTGTAGAAGGCCAACCATGTCTGCAGTTGCCCTAGAGGGTGTGTGTGGCACCATGCCCACTATGCTTCTCCTTGTCACAGCATGACCACGGCTTTAGGGAAGGGGAAATCCGGATGTCAGTGTAGCAAGAACCCAGGGGCTGCTTGCCCATGGGCAGAGGCACAGAAACATCAGGATGGGCGTGCACAGAGCTTGGACAGCAGGGGCTGCTGGGGCCTGGGCCGTGGGGGCCTCCCACCAGGCATGGGTGCCGCCCGCCTTTAGCTAGCTGGTGCACTCAGTTCCTTCTCTGGTTTACTATAAACCATGTGTCTCTGTTTCCTAGGTGCTGCTGCTGGAGCCCAGGGCCACGGCCCCACGAGCATGTCCTCATCCCTCAGCTACAACCACAGATAGCACTGCGGCTGGACCAGTGATGTGACAACCTCCGCAGTCCGTGTCCATGGGAGTAGAAGCATAACATGCTGTACAGGGGCCTGTGGCCTATGAGGCCAGCGCACAGGGATACGAGTGGACAGCAGCATCCTCACACTTGCAACAGAGCACATGCCGCCTGTGTCTCCCAGGAGATGGGGCAGGAGACACTTGGCTCCATGCCTGGGCACCTGGCCAACAGACTGACATCTGAAACAACATCTCTACCTACTCGGGCACTCAGTGCCCCATACCCCGGGTCAGCCCAGGACATGGCACCTGGATGCTCTTTCGAAGCACAGCTCCTCCGTGCTGCCCTCTGCCAGCCTGGGAGCTGCCAGGCCCCGTGTCTTCACAGCAGGCACATAGAGCTTCTGGGTAACAGCCTGGCAGGTCTGGACCTGTATGTGAGACCAGGAGGCCAGGCCAGGCCTGGCCTGCTGGCATGTACCTGTAACCCTGAGAGGCTGAGGCAGGAGGGCTGAGCCCAAATCTGGCAACTTAAGTGACTTAGCAAGGCCTTGTCTCAAAAATTAATTTTAAAAGGGCTGGAATAAAGCTCAGTATGAAGCTCCTGGTACTTAAAAAAAAAGAATGAAGATGATACCTGTCATTCTCTCTTGAATCTGTTTCTCTCTCAAGAGCCCGGACAACATCTTCTAACTGCAGAAGTTTGGTTTTCATGTCATTCTTCTCTCTCTCTGCCATTTCTGCCTCAGTTTCCCCTGCTGGGTTTGGAAGCTCTGGGTGGGGTGGCAGGGGCCCTGGCTGGTGCTGGAACGAGGTCTGCAAGGTGTCATCTCCCCCTGCGCCCCGTGAGGGCAGCTCCTGGGTATCAGGCTGCCCCAGGCTCACTGTGACCCTGGCAGAAGGCGCTGGCTCCTCAGCGTTGACCCTTTTGCTCTGCCCAGGGGGCAGCACATGTGACCCCTCCTCGCAGGGAAGAGAAGTCACCTCCTTTGCGTCCTGCAGGACCCAGCATTGTCCAGGATCAAGGCTCTCTGAGGACCCTCTGGACACAGGATCCACACAGCAGGGCTGGCCAGGTTGGCCTCCCACCGGTTCCCCTGTTCCTCCATGGGTGCCTGGGCTCAAGGATGAGGGGCTGGGTGCCCGGTTCTGCTCCTTTCCCACAATCACTGTAGCTCCGCCTCGCAGCAGGGCCCGCAGCACCTCTGCCTCCCGGACCAGGTCCCCCACCTGCTCACGGTGGGCACGCGCTAGTCTCTTCCTCTCCAGGGCAAAGGATCTGCACATCTGGGCCTGTTCCTCACCCAGGGCTGCCTGCAGCCTCTGCTGCTGCTCCTGGCAGCGTGTGAACACCTCCTTCTCCCACCGCAGGTGTGCCTGGCGCAGCCAGTCCTTCTCACGCTGGTGCCGCAGTGCCAGGCTCTTGCAGTGTATGTTGTGCTGGGCTTCCAGCTGGGACAGCATCTGGCTCAGCTCCTCTGCAGCTTCCCACCTGGGGAGAAAACGTGGGTCAACACCACAGACACACACACACACCATCTACCTTTTGTTCTGCTGCCTAATGACTGTCTTGCAGCTGCATGGCTGCATCTCACTTTAGTCCCTGAGCCCAACAAAGGCCTCTGTCCACGCCAGGATCTTCCTCAGAGTCTCATGGGATCTGGACCTGGAGCTGGGTTCTCCATGAAGAAGCAGCTCCATGTGGCATCATATGCCACCGTGATGGCTTAAATGTATGGGGATCACTGAATTAAAGTCCTGCCCCATAGTCCAGAGCAGAGTTCTGGCCTTGAGGCCAGCATGGGCCTACCTTGCCCTCCAGGCCTGTCCCTTGACTACTGCAGGAGCCTGCAAAGGTGCAGGCTGAGTCCTTTCTGTCTGCTCTGGGTTTAAGTGAAAAGAGATCAAGATAAGCACAGAATGCAAAAGCGACATCTCCAAGTCCAGGAGGCTGACAGTCAGTCCCATAGACCCCATGGACTGTGTCCACATTAGAACACAGGAACTAGGTATAGTGGTACACACCTGTAACCTCAGCACCAGAGAGGCTGAACTGGGTGCACTGCCACAAGTTCAAGGCCAGCCTGGGCTATATAGCAAGTTCAAGGCCAGCCTGAACTGCACAGCAAGACACTGTCTCAAAAAATGAAAAATAGGGCCTGGCAGGATGGCTCAGTGGTCTAAAGCGCCTGCTTAGGAAAGCTTAGGCGGCTGTTCCAAATAATCCTTTTTTGTGCTTGGTACGAATGTTCAAGGCTTTTCAGGAACCTCACTGACCCATTCTGACCTGCTCTTATCTCTCCACCTGCATCCACCACATCCAGGAAACAATACAATAAATGAAGGCAGCTGGGCTTCTCGCCTGGTGAGGCAGAGATCAAATGCATCACAGCAAGCTGTCACCTGTGCTGTTTCATGCACATTTCTGACTCAGTGCCACAACTCTAGGAGGCAGCTATTCCTTTACCTGCATCCCTGCTCAGCAGCAGGTGCCCCTGTGGATTCCCAGAAGGAAGCCCCGGACCACCCCAGCCAGGCGCAGACCTGATCTGCCGCAGCTCGCCCTGGTGCTGCCTCCTCGTGTGCTGGTCCAGCCACTGAGCCAGGTCGCAGAGTGTCTGTGCACAGCAGGAAGTCAGCTGGGCCCTGGAGGGCTCAGGGCGGCCTGCTGCATCCCACAGCTGCTCCCGCAGGCCCAAGATAACCTCCTGGGACTTGGTGCACAGCGCCTCCAGGTCTGCCCTCTGGGCCTCCAGCACGGCGACCTCCCGCTGCCGTGCCTGCTCCAGGTCCATCCTCTCCTTCTCGAAACTGTTCTTCATGGCCTCAATTTCCCTCTCACAGGAATGTACCTAAAGAGAAACAAGAGCAGTGTTAACCTGGAGGCCCTGAAAGTGACCGGCTGGTAAGACAATGCAGAAATAAACAGCATCCACAGGATGTTCAAACCCAGTGTCTGCAGGACAGGCAGTCACATCTGACAGCAAAGCTCTGGGGGTCCAGTGTGATGTCATGATAATCTCGACAGGGATGAAAAGCCAGATGGCAAGAGAAGGCAGAGCAGGGGATAGCAGAGGCTCAGAGCCTTTGCTGGTCTAGTGGGCCAGTATGAGTGGGGCAGGGGGTGCGGGACTGGAGCAAGGGACCCAGACATAGGCAGGCAAGGCCAGAGGGGTCCTGTTAGCCCATTTGCAGGACAGGCAGCACGGCAAGTTTGCCAAGGAGGTGGACAGGCAGCAAATCATGGATGGCAATCTCTTAGCCTCCCAGGAGCCAAATGGCTTGGCAGGAAACACACTGGTCTAGGAGGCCCTGGCCACAAAGCGGAAGTTCTCACCAAGGCATTTGGGCTCCAAGCAAAGTGGACATCATGATTCCCTATGGCAAGCAAGCAGGGCAGACCTCCAGCCCAGGCTGCCCGGGGCTCAACCTGCATTCTCCCTACCACCGTCACTTCTTTCCTCTTTCCCAAGCGAGGCCACTGGTGGTGAACCTAACCTTGGCCTCCAGCTGGGTCCTGAGCTCCTGGCAGTGCTCCCGCATCCGCTCCACCATGATCTCCGTTTCTAGACTCACTGCACTGGAGTCTTCTGAGAACCTGCCTGCAAACAAGAGGCCACTCTGCTGCCATCACACCGAGGACACCAGGACCCCGCCAGACCCTGCAGTCAGCGTCCTCATTGCCTATGATGAGGCACCAGTTTGTCTGCAGCGTCTGGAAAGTTGTGCTCTGAATGATGCAGAAGAAATGGGCCTTCAGGACATAGTGGCTGTGCTCAGCGGCCCAACAGGTGTGCTCCACACACGGCTGCAGAACCCTGCTGTTGAGTCTGTATCTTCTGGGCATCCAGCGTTACTTTAATATCACATGATGATGTGACTTCCAAGGGTGAAGCTGCCACTCTGGCCCTTGTGGGGCACTGGCAGGCCAGAACTTTTTTTTTTTTTTAACAAACTTTATTTCTTTATGTTATGGCTGGCTCAGCCTGCCCTGGGGGTGGGGCTGGCGTAGTGTGTGGTGCTGGGGATCGAACTGCGGTTGCTGCAGTTCCCTAAGCTTTCCTAAGCAGAGATGTTAGATTGCTGAACCATCTCTCAGGCCACTAAAACTTGACTGGTAGAGCTGGGGGAAATTTCTGCACCCAACCCAGAGCTCCTGACCAGGCCAGGTAGGATGAGGGAGCCACTGCTACCTGCCCATGGCCAGGCTATGCTAATGGTACAGGTCACACGTACCAACACTGTCCTCCCAAGTACCAGCTTGCCCTGGGGCTGGTATAGGCAGGTGTGTCCCTCAATGACACCATGACCTAACCCTATAAAACCTTTCATCTACCACCCTGGTCCTCCACTGGATGAATGCCCATGGGCCACCCCGTGAACCCATCTTTGCCTCACTTTGTGGGCTCCTACCTGCTGGGTGGCACCCATGTTCCCCGGCAGGGTATGGCCAACTCCGGGTCCCAGGCAGCCGTGCCTGCAGGCTCTCAAGCTTGGCCTGCAGCTCATCATTCTGGTCCTGCAGATCCTGAGGGCAGAACAGACACTCCCTCCAGTGCCACAGCCACCAGCTGGTCTGGTACAGCTCTGTCACCAGGGAGCATCCATGGTGGGATGAGCAAGAGTGAGTGGACTCCCGGGGGATGGTCATGTCACAGCTAAGCAGCACGATCACTGTTGACGTTTTTTGTGTCCTGTGTCATTCACAGTCCACACCTGAACTATAGGCACTTTGCTTAGAATCAAGTGATCTTGGGCTGGGGAGACAACTCAGCAGCTTAAGCTCCTGCCTGACAAGTGCAAGGTCCTCAGTTTGATCCCCCATACCAGAAAAAAAAAAAAAAAAAAGGAATCAAGTGATCTTGAAAGGTTGGTGCCATGTAGGAAAGGCACAAGGTGACCGCTTCGGGACCTGCAGGCTGCACAGGGTGAAGCAAAAGCAGGGAAGCCCTGAGCTTGGTTCCTGAGACACTTCCCTGTGGAAGAAGCCAGGCTCCCTGGGGAAACTGGATTCCAGACAAGTGCAGGACAGGCCTGGGCACCCAGTGGCATCAGGGCTGGCACCATCTTCTCGGAGAGAGCAGTGAGTGACGGGAGTGTCCCAGGATGCAGCAGGCAGCTGGGACACACTCCCTGCCAAATCCTGCACAATCTGGGCTCAAACCACTAAGTATATAAATAAACTTTAAACCATTTTGGAGAAAAGGGGAATTTATAGCTCCAGGCCAGTGACAGACAAGATAGGACTTTTGCAGTGACAGCTGACAGATTGGGCACCAGCTACTGGATTAAAACAGCATTTTCTAACCATCATGATAAAGACCAAATTGGGCAAGAATTACCAACAATGCTAAGATTTGGGGGATGGGCAGGAAGCTCACCCAAAGGGGTCCCTCTGCTGGCTGCTCACCAGTGCAAGGAGGACACAGCCACCACACACTGAAGCAGTGACACTTCAGGCAATCAGCGCCACCAACGAGGGCTGCTGGACACTGCCTGCCCTCCCAGTGGCTGACAGAGGAGGCCCAGCCTCTGCAGAACGCAAGCAATCACCAGTGGCTGCAGCACTCCGTGGTTCCCCACAGGTATCAGGAAATCATGTGAGAGGACTAAGAAGTGCTGTTTGAGCAAGCGTGTGTGCTGCTTGCCCTGATTTGATCTGCCATGCTGCAGGCATGGACTGAATTCTCACACTGTGCCCGTCAGAATGTTCAGAGTTAGCACAGTTTTATTATTATCATTATTATTATTTTGTCTTTTTGAGACAGGGTCTCACTTGACCTTGTACTTGCCAGGTAGGCACTTGTGCCATGGAGCTATCTCCAAAGCCCCTCAGGCTGGTCTTGAGCTCACTTTTGTAGCCCAGGCTGGTTTCAAACTCTCACTGATGCTCCTGCCTCAGCCCCCCAACTGCTGGGATTACAGGCATGCGCCACCACGCCTGGCTAGTTAACACAATTTTAAGGGTGGGCGTGGCACCAGAGGCCTGTGATCCCAGCACTCTGGAAAACTGAGGCAGAAGAGCCGCAAGTCTGTGCTCAGCATGGGCAATTTAGCAACAGCCTGTCTCAAAGATAAATAAATAAATAAACAAACAAACAAGCAGCTGGCTCTGGAGGTTATAGCTCAGTTTGAAAGCCCTAAATTCCGACTCCAGCTGGAAAAATAGGGAAATGTAAATAAATAAAACCCCCACAAGATGATGTTTCTATAAAACAGCAAGGAAGTGGAGGAAGGTCTGTAGTCTTCAAAATAAACAATGTCAGGCCTGGCAGGATGGCTCAGTGGTCTAACGCACCTGCTTAGGAAAGCTTGGGCAGCTGCAGGGACCGCGGTTCAATCCCTGACACCACATGCTGCGCAAGCCCTGCCCTCAGGGCAGGCTGAGCCGGCCATGAAAATGAATGAATAAACAAACAAAAGTTCTGAAACAAGAAAAAAATAAATAAAATAAAAAATTATTTAAAAAAATAAATAAAATAAACAATGTCCTAAGAGACAGAGGCAGGCTGTGGGAATGTTTGAGAAGAACCCGATAGCTGACGACTACCAGGTTCTGGGCTCCTCCTGTCAGATGTCCCAGGGGAGCTCCAGATCCACAGGGAGTTCAGCAGGGTGATGGAGGCTCCTGTCCAGGAAACACTGCCCCGCTTTGTAGCTTTTGCAAAATTCTATGGTGTGAACCAATTTTGACTTTTTTTTGGTACCATTCCTGAACATTTAGCCATCTACGTGGCTGTGCAGGCCCCGCCCCCCACAGCATTGCATAGGGGGACAGGAGCCTCCTTCAGGTAGCGTGCGCTGCTGCTGAAGGCAGAAGTGACTTCTGCGAGTGCATGCACACATGGCCCGAGTGTGCAGGAATGTGGTGGGGGGAGCCTGGGCAGAAAGGTGCAGGTGCTCACTGCACTGTTCTTGTTTGTAGGGTTAAGCTTGAAATCTGCTTTTTTTTTTTTTTTTTTTTTTTTTTTTTTTTTTTTTTTTTTTTTTTTTTTTTTTTTTTTTTTTTTTTTTTTTTTTTTTTTTTTTTTTTTTTTTTTTTTTTTTTTGGTCTTTTTGAGACATGGTCTTACTACACAGCTCAGGCTTGTGTCATCCAGGCTGGCCTTGAATTTGCTGCAAGCCTCCTGTCTCAGTGTCCTGTGTGCTGGGACTACAGGTGTGAGCCACCATGCCCAGCCTGAAATTACTTTCTTTCTTTCTTTTTTTTTGAAATTACGTTCAAGCAAAAGGTTTTATGATTTTAGCGTGTGTCTTTGTAAGACAGGGTTTCACTGTGTGCAGTTCAAGATGGGCTTGAACTCACCTTGTAGCTCAGGCTGGTCTCGAATTCACAGCAATCCTGCCTCATCCTCCTGAGACCTGGGATTATAGGTGTGTGCCACCACACCCAGCACAAAAGTTTTTTTTTTTTTTTTTTTTTAAATAATCTAAATGTTAGCTGGGGGGCCCGGCGGGATGGCTCAGTGGTCTAAAGGGCCTGCTTGGGAGCTTGGGCGGCTTCAGGGATCACGGTTCGATCCCCGGCACCACATGCTGTGCCAGTCCTGCCCTCGGGGCAGGCTGAGCTGGCCATAAAAAATGAGTGAATAAACAAACAAAGGTTCTGAAACAAGAAAAAAAAATAACAATAAATAATAAATAAATAAATAAATAAATGTTAGCTGGAATATTCTCAAAGTGTGGAAAGGTGAACTTTCTAAAATAGATTTCCAGGGCTCGGTGGGATGGCTCAGTGGTCTAAAGCGCCTGCGGCTTCAGGGACGACGGTTTGATCCCCGGCACCACATGCTGCACCAGCCCTGCCCTCAAGGTGGGCTGAGCCGGCCATAAAAATGAGCGAATGAACAAACAAATGTTCTGAAACAAGAAAATAAATAAATATGGGCCCGGCGGGATGGCTCAGTGGTCTAAAGCACCTGCTTGGGAAAGCTTGGGTGGCTCCAGGGACCGCGGTTCGATCCCCGGCACCACATGCTGCGCCATCCCTGCTAAAGGTTCTAAAACAAGAAAAATAAATAAATAAATAAAATAAGAAAATAAATAAATAAATAGATTTCCACCAAAATGTAAAATATCTCCATTGATGTCTAAAAATTAGCATCTCGCGAGGCAAAGGTGAAGGAGTAGCAGAGGCAGGTCGAAGTGTTGATGTGAGAACCACACAGTGCTGGCTTCTGACTCTTCCTGGCAAGCTCAAGAGAACGAGACACCAACCAGACTCCTGCTATCACTCCAGGCCCAATTCGCTCCCAACATGCCAGCCACACCCACAGGGAGGGTGACCCACAGGCCAGCTGGGATTGTAAACATTAGAAGCAGTGCAGAGGGAGAGGACACAGCCCAGGGACGGGCTTGGAGCTGCAGGCTCGGCGAGGGCCCCCTGCATCCCGCACTCTGCCACAGCAAGCGCAGCAGGAACAGAAGCGGCAGGAAATCCCTAAGGCCTCGTCTGCACCCTGCCCACAGGCCACTAGGAAGGATGAGCAGCTTCGTGGGCAGTAGGTGGTCCCCAATAGCTACTCAGTTTTCAAATCATAGAAAATTAGTCTACAGTTATTAGTAGTGCCCTTAGCAGTGACCATAATCATGTCAAAAAAAGAATGTGATTTTCAGCATGAGGTGACTTGGGGTGAAATCTGGGGGACAACTTCCAGCAGAAAGCATTCAATGCACCACAGTAACTGTCCATCCCATCTCCCCACCACAGCCCCTAAGCACGCCTCAGACGAGGACAGGCGGGTGCTTGGCTTGGAAATGTCACTCAGTTATCACCACAGCAAATCTGCAGGAAATGTGAGTGAACAGCAATCTCTATTCATTTTAGAGTTTTCTTTGTCTGTGGGTTTTTCTTTTCTTTTCTTTTCTTTTTTTTTTTTTTTTTTTTTTTTGTCTTTTTGAGACAGGGTCTCACTGTGCAGTTCAGGCTGGCCTTGAGCTCACTTTTGTAGCCCAGGCTGGCCTTGAACTTACACCAATCCTCCTGCCTCAGCCTCCCAAGTGTTAGGATTACAGCCATGTGCCACCACACCCAACTTTGTGGAGTTTCTTATAAGGAGTATTTTTTTGTTTTGGTTTTATTTTGGTTTTGGTGCTAAAGATTGAACTGAGGGCACCCATATTAAAGTATGGGCTCTCCACTGAGCTATACTTCTAGCCCTTGGCTGGGGTTCTATTTAGTTATTTTTAGAACTGGGGATTGAACTCAGGATCTTGCACTTGCCATGCAGGCACTTGTGCTGCTGAGCTATCTCCCTGCCCCTGCATGGCTCTGATCTGAGGTGATGTATCTCCTTGGTCACTTGGCAATGTCACCTGTAGAAAATTTCATGTGTACAAATGTCTCTCATTTCTACCACAGTGATGCAGGATTCTATGAAACCGCTAGCACGACAGCGTTGGCCGGGCCCTGGCGCCTGCTGGGCATGTGTCCTTGCAGTTTCTACCATTCTAGCTTCTGCAGACACAGCCTTCTTAATGCCAAGGATGGCAGGGGTCAGGGGGGACAAAGATGGAGCCTTATTTGTTGAGATGGGTTCTCACTATGATGCCCAAGTGGTCCTCCAAATCCTGGGTTCAAGTGATGGTCCTGCTTCAGTTTCCTATGTAGCTGGGACTACAGGTGCCCACCACCATGCCAGCTTCAAGGGCAAAGGTTTTTGATGGTGCTTATCTTTAATCACACATACATGCTCTGCAAAATGTTTTCTTGTGAGTTTTATATAAATTAACTTTTGGTAAGTTAAATCCCAACCAGGTGTGACTAATATGGGCTATGTGATAAATTTCTTTGTCAATGGAAGAATTGTTCTGCATAATTAATAATCAGCTCAACTCAACTGTTCTGCCTGTTCTGCCTTCCTCCTGTTCTGAAGTGTCTTTATGAGGACTGAACCTGGATGCAGAACCAGGAACTCTCACACCGCTCGCCTCAGCAGGCCCTCTGGGACCGGGCACAGCCTCAGGCAGTAGCTCTGGATGGAACAAATCCTCCTGAAGCCCTCACTGGACCACCCTGCAGGAACACCAAGTCTGCCTACCCAGGAGGGTGAAGGATGAGGACCCTCATGCCACACCAGTGTGAGCCAGGCCCGTCCCTGAGGTGGGCAGGGGACCCAGGGCCGTTCAGGCCACCTACCCGGCACTTGAGCTCGTATTCCTTCAAGATAGCTGTGAACCGCTCCTCCTGCGCCCTGAGCTCCAAGCCCTGTGGCTCCAACTAGAAGTCAAAAGATGGGCACAGTAACACGTGGAGGCTTAAGCTCTGCTGAACCCCACAGCACACAGGAGGGAGGCAGGCTATGATGGGGAGGGCAGCCTCCGGTGTCCTCCCCTGGCTTCCAAGTGTCCCCTTGCTCGCAGGATAGGCACAGGGCCGGGGCCTCCCCACCATTACCCTGGGAAGGGTCTCTGGCCCAGCAGACAAACTGGCCAGAGCTTTTGCGGGGTAAGGCTAACAGAAGGCCACCATGGTCATGGCCACGACACAGAAGCAAGCCACCCTGCTGATTTTCTCTCAAGTTTAAGGATTTCCAAAGAGAAACCCTAAACGCAGTCACCCATGAGCCTTTCTTCATGCCTGACTCTGCCCACGACTTAGGGCTCCGAGGTGGGGGTGGGGGTGGAGGGCCTTGCCTTCTCCCTCAGCATGAACTCCAGGTCGCCCTGCAGCTTCACGACCAGCTTCTCCGAATCCGAGAGCTTTCCCACCACCTCCAGGATCTCCTGCTGCAACCGGCTGTTTTCCTATAAGACAGGCAGTGTTGGCGACGCTCAGGAAGGCACGAGGAGGTGGGCAGGTACCTAGGTGACTTGGCTGTGTGGGAGGCAGATGCCTGGCTGCCATGGCCTCTGCCACAGCCTCCTGGGGACAGTCCTGGGTCCCTGCCAACCGCATCATATCACTGCATTGCCTCTCGTCCCACGAAAGGCACTCTGAAGAGTCACAAGTAAAACTACAAGGAAGGGCTGCAGTGCGCCTTTCTGAGATGTCCTCAACAGATAGGTTTGGAATTGCACCAAGAGGCAGAAGGGTGGCATCTTCAGACACTGGAGACAGATCTGAGAAGACACAGCCCTTGGAGATGCAGCCTGTAATTCCAGTGCTCTAGGAAGCCCAGGCAGGAGGATGATAAATTTTAGCTCAGCCTGGGCAACTTTTTAAGACTCTGTCTTAAAATAACAACAACAAAAACTTATTTTGTTTTTTGAAACAGGCTCTCACTACATAGTTCAGGCTGAGCTCCAACTTGCAGCAATCCTCCTGCCTCAGACTCTTGAGTGCTAGGATTACAGGAATGCACTGCCATATCCAGCTCAAAATCAAGAATTTAAAAAGGCTGGAGATGTAGCTCTGTGTAAAGAAATCTTGAATTCTATCCCTAGTACCACAAAACAAAACAAAACAAGACAAAAAAACAAAACCACCACCCACCAAAAAAAAAAAACCCAAACCAAAAACAAACGCCCCGATGGAGAGCCAGGTTGGTGGCTGTGGGCATGTTCTACAGGTGCTGATGTCAGGTGTGACATGGCCTTAGGAGGAGGAGGGTGGGAGGAGCAGGGGCCAGGCGCAGGTCTCTGCATCTACGGCCATGGTTGTTCTTGCAGCCCTGGGTAGGAGCATCCGACACGGGAGACACCCAGCCCACCACAGGTCAGAGCGAGAGGGAGAAGAAGGGCACTCACTGCCTTTCTGCTGCCCACAGGCCACCTACCTTTGTGGCCAGCCCCAGCCTGTGGCGCAGGCTGGCCTCCTCGGCCCGCAGGTGGCCCAGGTCAGACTCCAGCACGGCACTGTGCCGACAGGCCTGCTCCCACATCTGCTCCCGCTCTGCCTCCACCTCTGCCCGTAGGAGACTCAGCCTTCCTCGATAGTCTTGCTCCAGGCGCCTGCAAGGCAGCGTGGCCCACTGGGCTCTGGGTGCTGCCCACTCCAGTGCCTCCCACCGCCACTGTGGTGCCCATAGTCTTTTTTACCCAGACCAGGCATCCCCCCTCCCCAGAGTGGGGCATGGTGACCTGGGGCAAGGGGCATCCTGTGTCACAGAGCCAAGGCAGCAGCTGCTGTACACCCAAGGGTGAGGAAGTGGGCAGAGCAGGTGGGAGGGGCCTGCTGACGCTCTCTGGATCCACCATTGTGTGGCACTGCAGACCCTCGGTGGGTGAGGACAGGTGGGCTTTTTTTCTGAGGTGACACAGCTGCCACCAGGCCATTCAGCCAAGCCAAGAAGAGCAAGACACTGCTTGCCGATGCCCAGCTGTGGTCTGGCCAGTCCTGCCTGCTCTTGGCCACGGAGCTGCCCTGGCTGCCTATCTGGAGCAGAAGCAGGGCCATTGTGCTGAGGAGCCCTTGTGTGGCCCAGAACTCACTCAATCCTCCGCTCCGTGAGCTGCTCCAGAGCTGTGTGGCTGTCATCCATCTCCTTCACAAGCTCGAGGCTCCTCCTTTCAGCCTGCTCCAGGTCCTGCCTGGCCTTGTCTCGCTCCTGCACCAGCTGCTCTGCCTGCTCCCTGCATGATAAGGATGCAGATCACATGGAGACCCCATCAGCCTCCCTGAGCCCTGGTGAGACCCAAGAGTGGTTGCACTAATGCGGACTAGGAACCTTTCTGCCTCCACAGCCTCTACTGCAGTTATGCCCATCTTCCAGATGGGAAAACTGAGGCAGAGGTAAAGGAGGTACTTGAAAGGACCCCAGCCCCTGTGAGCCCAGAGCCACAGGTACAGAGGGCTTGGGACATGTGAGCACCATCTGTGGACCCTCCTGTCTCAGCTGGGCCAAGAACAATCGGACACCTGCAACTAAACCAGCCAGACACACAGGACAGAAGCCAGTCATCCTGATGTTGTGGACACAGTCCTATGCCTAACACCTGGTGTCAGCAATCACAGGTGAATCCCAGAGCAAAGGGCGGCTGACATGTCACCCTGTCTCTTGCTGCCCAGCCACCAGGCACCCACTCTGCCCGTGGAGGGAGACCCAGCTTCTCTCTGCCCCTGTCTGAGTCTGTCTGCAGAGCTGCCCAAGGTCAGAGGCTTTCTGCCAGGCCCTGACCCAGTTACTGTCTTCAGGCTCAGTGTGGTCTCTGTCACCTTCTCTGCAGCCGCAGGACATCAGCAGCACATCCTAACCATGCTCAGGATAGAGACCTGCCAGTCATCCACGCCGAGGCCCAGCGCCCCTGAAGACAGTCTCCCCATTCTGGACAAGATGTCCTTCTTCATTTGCTGGCCTAACCTGCAGGCCTGCATCTGCTCTTGGAACCAGCTGTGTCCCTCGCCACCAGGAAGGTCACTCCCCTCTGCTATAAGCTGCATTAGTGGATGCCAGGCAGGTCCTTCTTGGGCCTCATTAGATGGTCGCAGAGAGCTTCCAACCAGTGGGCAAGGGGCCAGCCAGCCCCCCAGTTCTGTGCCCACCCAGACTGCCCTTGGAGCCATGGGATCCCAGCCCTGCTGGTGACCTCCGCTGCTCCACACAGCCCCTTCCCAGCCCAGGAGCTGGGAACAAGGCACTCATTCCAGGACCTGGCCACTGGGGAGGAGTGGAAGCCAACATCTGCCTGTCCTGGGTTTCCCAGACCTTGGCCGGGCTGGGGCCTTGGCGGCTCTTACTGGTGGTAGCTCAGCTCCTGGCGGTAGCAGGCCAAGGCCGCCTGCTGGATGATGCTGTCAACTGTCAGCAGCTCATTGTCTAGGGCCCAGGTTAGCTCCAGGAGGTCAACCTTCTCGTCCAGGCTGAAGTCTAAGCTCTAGAAGCAACGAAACACAAGGATGAGGACGCCCTGGCCGTGTCCTCATCCCCTAGGGCACAGGGGCAAAGGTTCTGCGGCTGTCACAGCCAGCACCTGGTCTGTGAGACTCTGCCTTGGAAGGTGGCTCCTGCACCACGGTCCTGTTCCTGTCATGACGTGGCCCCTCTTATAACTCTAGTCATGCATTCTCTTGTCCTTGTGGTGCTAAGACAGCTCTGCCCCTGCTATGATATGCACACATGTCCCTGCCTCAGAGGTGGGAGAGGCCCAAGCTAGACAGAGTTCCCTTCCTGGACAAAGGCGGGGAGGCCTCCCAACCGAGCACCGAGCACCCTGTCTCCCTGCTGCCCACACAGGCCCTGACACGGCCCTTCGCTTAAGCCTCAGCTTTGCCTCACACTCAAGGGCGAGGCACCTCTGAGAAGGAACAGGCGGTGATTTTGTTGGTTGAATGCAACCTGCCAGAGGGGATCCTGGGCTAGCTATACCCCAGAAAGGGGCATATCCCACCCAGGGGGTTTTACTTTTTATTATTTATTTATTTATTTATTTATTTATTTATTTATTTATTTATTTATTTATTTATTTATTTTGTGGGACCAGGGTTTGAACTCACGACCTTGCACTTGCCCAGCAGGCACTTGTGCCTCAGAGCTACCTCCCCAGCCCTCCAGTGGGGTTTTAAAAGATGAAATTAAAAAAAAAATATGTATATATATATATATGTTGATTTTTTGTTTCTGAGATAAACTCCCTTGTATAGTGCAGCCTGGCTCAAACTCACTATATAGCCCAGGCTGGGTTTGAAATCCCACAGTCCTCTTGCCTGAGCCTCCCACGTGCTGGGATTATAGGTGTATGCCCACCATGCCCAGCCTGTCATGGGAATTCACACACACACACACACATACACACAGAGCTGTAAACACCCACACATTCTCCAGCTTCGTGACCTATGACTGTCCAAGGCCAGGGTGTGTGGCTCCTGCTTCTCACATCAGCTCTGCATCCCCACGGCCACCTGTATTCCACTCCCCCTGCCTGCTTTGGGGCAGTTACTGCCTGGCCTGGAGGACATTCATTCATTTGGGGGCCACACAGAGGCCCAAGTAAAAACAATGGCTGCCGTGAGTGCTACCTTGGCCCCGTGCCAGTGGCCCCTAACGCAGGCTCTGGTGCTGGCTGCTGGCTGCTGGCTGCTGGCTGCCTGCAGTGCCCTGCGGAACTGACCTGGCTGCCCCCAAATATCTGGCCCAGCAAAGTTGTGGTCTGAGAACGACAGCTGCTCCGCAGTGAGTGACATGGAGACAACACCCTGTAGGGCGCGATCCTGACACCCTGTGGGGAGCGGCAGAGCTGCAGCTGAACGGGAGGTCAGGGGACTCCTGGGGACCACAGCAAGGCCAGTCCACCGGGTGCCTAGCCTTGGAACTCCTCCCTGTTAACTACAGCACAGTAGCTCTGGGCTTTTAGTGATCTCAGCAAAACACTGAGACTTTGCCCTTTGGACTCCATCACACGCTTCCCTTTTTTTATTGTATCTAACTACAGACGCCAGCCATGCTGGCAGTCACTGCCTCCCGTCACAGAGGCCAGGTCTCGCCTGGTCCCAGCTTTCCTTCCAGTATGCGTTCAGTTTTTTTCTTAATCTCTCAGCACCCCTTTTAGTACCCAGCCGGCTGCACAGGTCATGGCAACACCCTCCCATCGAGCCCCAGTGTTGTGTGGGCACAGCTCCTGCAGCTGGTGGGGCCCCTCAGGACTGTCTGTGACAGTCTCTGTGTTCCATGGCACTTCCCCCACCCACACAACAATTTGGAGCACTGTGCAGGGCACTGAAACTTTCCTTCAACTGGACCTTCTCAGGCTGTTGTTTTCGCTATATTTTATTTACTATTTAAAATTCCCATATTTTCATAGCAAAATTTGAAGGATAAAGATTTCCCAGTGGACTTTTCCTACAGGAGATCTCTGCGCAGAGCCTGCATCCTGCTGCACCCTGGCACGGGGTGCTCTGCCCACCCTCCTCAGCAGGCACACATCTCCCACCTCCTGTGAGGCCCCTGCTACCTGGGTGCCATCCAAACCTGCAGGATCTCCCGGCCACTGTGGATGCCCTCCTGGGCCCAGGTGGCGATGATCTGCTCCGGAAGGGCGAAACCACTACCATCGTCAACACTGGAGAAGAGGCGCAGGCCGCAGCTCAAGGATGCAAGGGAGGAGGTGGTGGTGGCTGTGTGACAGCCGCTCTCCTCCGGGATCTGCCCCTGGGGAGGAGCGGGCACCCTGAGCACATGGTGTTTGAGACTCAGCAGCTGGCCTCAGTCCTCACCAGCACTGTCCACTGAGTGCCTCACGCAGGAGCAGCGCACTGCCCCTGGAGGACAGGAAAGAGGCTGGGCACCATCAAGGCTCTGCCAGGGTCACATGGCTCGGCAGGGGACACAGCTAGGTTGTCCCTGGTCCTGGCACCTGCTCCCCTGCCATCCATGGGAGCCTCGGGCCTGTGTGCTTGCTCTCAGCCCAGGCTGGCAGTGTCACATGGTGAAGGACAACCCGGGGTCTGGCATTTCTGCCCTGATCTGGTGAGCAAGCACCCGTCCTGCTGAGGAAGACTCAGAAGCTGCCCACAAAGCCAGGAAAGGCTGGGCCGAGGAGCCCAAGCAGAAGCCTGCTCACCAGGAGCTGTGTGCATGACGCCTGAGGGCAAGCCCAACTCTTGGCTCCAGTCCTGTGACAGTGGCCTCCCACTGCACTCTGCCTCCACCAGGCCTGCCCAACAAACCTCTGCTGGCTGGGACCCCAGGGCTCAGAGTGACAGTGGGCTCTCCCCTGCCACCCTGCTCATGTGGGTCCAGCTCTGAGGTCACCTTGCTCTTCCCCATCATCCATTGCCTGACTGTTCCTGCTCTATCTCTGCTCCATCCCATGAGCCAACAGGTGGCCATGTCCACCTGTTCTCTACACCTAGTCTCTGAGGTACCATGCCTGCCCAGGGGAAGGGCAGCTCTGTGTATCCTGCATGGCCTGCCTGTCCCAAGCACCTGGTACTCACTTGCTGCCCAATGGAGGTACTGTCCACGGAGGCAGCATCATCCACAGGGCAGGGCCTGTGTGTTCTGCAGACTCCAGTAGGCCCTGTTCCTCCCGGCCTGTGTCACAAGGTGTGCACTACAGTGTGCACAAGGAGTCCAGGTATGGGAAATGCAGTGTGTTACATGTGGGTGTGCATGCTTGCAGACATATGCAGTGGCTATGGACAGGGATGAGCATAACAGCAGGTGTATATGTAGTGTGTACACAGTCAGGGCACATGCATGCAGTGTGTGCAAGCATTCAGGTTATATGTGGTAGATGCACACAGCCAACAGATGTGAGTGTCCCAGGACTGTCCAGACAGGTTAACATGCATACGGTGAAGCATGTAGAGCGGACGTATTTGCACATAGTGCAGTGCAGTGTGTGTGTACAGTCAGTACACAGGTACGGTGCATGTGTGTGCATGCAGCAATGTCACTGTGCCTGAGTACATACAGTGGGTGTCTAGACAATGTACGTGGACAGTGGATGTGGTGGGTGTGTGCATGCAGGTGTGGGCTAAGAGGGACCAGGGCCATGGTGCCCAGGAACTGCTACCGCTGTTCTGACCTGAGGGCTGCACTGCCTGGCTCTGGCAGGTTGGATGGGTGCCAAATAGGACAGCAGGCTTCTCGCAGGCCAGCCAGGGGACAGATGCTGAGGACCTCAGGCACAAAGAGCAGCAGCTGGCCTGCAGGTGGCTCCTAGACACCTCTGCAGGGCTGTCCCCAGCATTGCCTTTGTGTTCTGGTGCTGGGACTTGGTGCCCAGCCAGTAGCCACTGGGCAGAGTTCAGCACTGCAGTGACCTCTCCCTCTCAGGACAGCGAGCCAGTGAGAGAAGCCAGGTTGCAGGACCCAGGAAAGGATGGAGACTTCCCTACCAGCCATCCCTGGGAAGGAGTTTCCCACTGAGACCCTTCATAAATGTGCCACTGAGGGCCCATGGAGGGGCCGCTGTGATCCTGCACATGGTGATCCAGAGGCCCCAGGTGGGTGCCTGGACTGCCTCTTCCACAGAGGAACCTGGGCCTCAGAGATAGCAAGGGACTGGCCCACAACACACAGGTCAGAGCAGCCCAAGTCTGTGTCACCTCCCACACACCCACTCACCCATCCTCACACGCACGCTCAGCCGGTGTGGCTCGTGTGCAGTTCACTGTGTGACAGAGATGCTGCTCTGTAGCCACAGGAGGGAAGGCTAGGGTCAGACTTATGACTGTCCCATTTACCTGGCAGTGCGACCAGGGCCCACTTGGTTTACCCAGGCTAGATTCCGGAAGCAGCATGGGCTCATGATGGCACAGGCCGAGCTGGAACTCTGTAAGACTCACTCTGCCGTCCCCATCCCGGTCCAGTTTGTGGAACAGGTCTTTGAGTTCCTGGACCAAAGATGCTGCCCGTCAGGATCCGAAGGGCCCCACCCGTGTCCTGGCAACCTGTGGGGCTGTCTCTGGTCCTTGCCCAACCTGAACTGACTAGGGGCCATCCTGCACCAGCTGGGTTTCTCTCCCACCATGAGTGGGCAACTGTGGTCTTCCTGACTGCATGTTCTTTGGTGAGGACTGGAATCCCCTGGACACTAGAGTGCATGGTTCATCCCTAGCAATGGGCTCCTGGCCTCCGCAGAAACCCAGGATCACACACAGGCCTAGAGGTGCCTCTCTCTGAGCCATGCATAGGAGACCAGGGCCACTCTAGGCAGGGGAAGGCCTGTGGCAAAAGCATCACACCTGCCCAGCATGCTCGGGTGGGGGGGTAGGGAGACAGGAAGCCTGCGAGGCTGGGCCAGGATGTTACAGAGGGGCCTGGAGTTCAGCTTCAGAAGAACAGAAAGCCACTCAAGGTTTTGAGACCATAGAGCAGCAGGACTGAATCTGTGCTGTAGGGTGAAGGACTTTTCCAGATGAGCAGAAGCTCCGCCCTCATGCAGCGCTGGGCCCGGGGCTCTTACCTCGTCCTTGAGTCCATGGAGCCCAATGCTCCGGCAGACCACAGCCAGCTCCTTCTCATCCAAGTGGCCATGGTGGCCAACTCCCAGCCGCTCCCAGATGCCCTGGACCCGGCTCTGCAGTGAGGTGGAGGATCTTTGGGCGCTCCCAAAGACCTCAGGGCCCCAGGTTTGTAGCTTTCCTGGAGCAAGGGGGAGCCACAGTTAAACCGTACTGAACATACATGGACTATTCAGCTGCAAGGAGAAGAAGATCCCACTATCTGCATCAGTGTGGGAGGATCTGGAAGCCACGAGGAACGTGGCAACAGGGGAGGATGTGGGCTAGCAGGGCTGGCTGGAGGCAAAGCTGCTCACTAGAGGAGGCAGAGAGCTGCGCTTTGGCGATACTTGCACTGGAGACACATGCACTGCATGGCAACCCCAGTTAGCCATGTAACCGATGGGTTTCTGCCCACATGGAACTCTGCCAGAGTCACTATGGCAGGCGGTCCAACATGGCGTCAGGTCGGTCACCAAACAACTTCAAGAACTCCCAGACCAACTTCCATGTTCTTCTAATCCCAAAATAGACCTTTTGTCTCCTCTTCCCATGCGCTTCAATGACCCTCCAATCCTCTCCCAAATAAACTCCATGTCTAGTCCAACCCAGTGAAAACTCCACTCCAAGCTCCCTCCTCCAAGGGTCCTTGCAATCGCCTGTAGCCCTCCCGTGCTGACAACGACAATCTTCTTTCTTTCTGCCTGTCAGTGTCTCCCCACAGCAGCAAAAACCTTACAGTAGCAACTGTGCAATCTGCTCAGAGAACAGATCTCAAAAGTGCTCACACACACAAGTACACACCCATGCACAACTCATGCACGCACAGACATGCAATACACGTGTCATACATACACACGGACTCACCCACACACAGAACCACATGAGGTGGATACATCAGATCCCTAGAGCGGAACGTGCATTTATCCAATCAGCATGCTGGAAGCTTAAATATCTGCAGCTTTGTCGGTCAGTCACACCTCAGGAAAGCTGGGGACACCCAGAGTCAGGACTGTGCCTGCGCGATTTACCCTGAAGCCAGGTGTGCTGGCAATGGACAGGCGCTCAGGGTGTCAGGCAGTGGAAGGTGGTGAGGAGATGAACACTTTCCCAGGTCACATTTGTACATTTTCATGTGAAATCTCTCTCCACGTTCCACTTGAGGAAAGCGCTTCCTCCGGGGCACCTACGAGGTTAGAGCCTCAGAAGCCCACAGAGGTGGGACTGACCAGTTTGTTTTAGTTCCACAAATGGATCCTTCTTTTCTTTTACAGTGCTTGGGATCAAACCCAGGGCCTCATGTGTGCTAGGTAAGCACTGTGACAATAATCTAGGTCCTCATTCCAAGACCAGCTCTTTAAAAATTCAGTTTTTTGAAACTTTCAGATCCATCCAGAACAAAGAGAGAAACGCAGCCAAGCCCCGCACACCTGCCCTCGTCTCGGCCAGGTGAAGACATGTGCCCTGCGGTGGGAACTGCTCGCCCCCCAAGCTCAGTCAGAGGCTCGCTGCTGGCCTCAGAACTCGGCCTGCACCTGGCCTGCTGTGGGGTTACCAGGGCCTCGTGGCCCCAGGGGCAGCTCCCTGGGGATCACACAGGCCTCTTGCCCAGATCAGCCTCTCAGGGTTCCCATCACCCCCACCTACTTTGCCCTTCAACTCATTTTGCAACTTCACCCCAGCTCACAGGTGACTCTATCTTCCCCTTCTACTCTGCCTGCCACAGGTGCTGGTTGGTCTCCCCAGCCAGGCCCTAGGACTCTTAATATTTGTTTTTTTGTTTTTTTTTTTTTAATATCATGAGAGAATGACAGGCAAATCCAAGACAATTAACACAAAAAAGTCCTCTCCCCTACCCCCCTCACTCCCAAACCTCCGGGCCCCTCCCTGTAAGCAACACTATGAGAATTGTTCCTGGCTCTGGAAACATTGTCGTGCCATGGACACTATCCCTCCTGTCCTGCTCACTCTGTACCTGGCCCCCACCCAGCCCCGTCCCATAGGCAGCCCTCAAGCCTTGCAAGGCTCTGAGGACCAGAGTGACACCTCTGCTCTCCTGGACCAGTGGGACCTTGGCAGGTACTGAGGTGTCTCCTTTGCTCCAGGCGGGTTATGCCCTGGCCCAGTGTGGCAGAAGGAGCCTAGCTGAGAGCCAGGCCATGCTTGCAGTGGGGCTACCTGGGAATGCATAGAACACAGCATGGCCATGACTAGAGGCCTCTTCCTCAGGATCGGAGGCTGAGGATTGAGTGACAGCCTCCCCAGTCCCCAGAGACACTGTCCCCGGGGCTGCACTGTGCCCAGAGTGCCCAGGCCCTGACCAGAGGCAAAGGATAGCCAATACAAGGCCACGAGTTACCTTGGGCTTCGAATAGCTCATCCTGAGGCTCTCTAGGACTCTCAGCTTCCTCATCAGACTTGAGACTCTGCAAAAACAGGGAAAAAAGTGAGTCCCCAGGGGCACCGTGGAAATGCAGCGCCAGGGACAAACAGAACAGAACATTTAGGCAGGATGGGGACAGCAGAGGATGTGGAGGCCTCACTGAACAGCCCTCAGTGCTGTGAAATGACACCCTCTCAGATGGAACGGGCCTGCGCTCGGGCTCCTCAACACAAACGCAGCCACAGCAGCTCACCGAGGACACGGCAAAGCCCATGCCCTAGCTGCAGGAGAACCCACCTCATGGCACCATTGCTGTTACCGTCTTCAGAGGCTGCGTATCTCTGCCCTCTGCACAGCCCCTCGCTCACATCTGGTCAGCAAACAAGTGGTTCCCGGAGTCCCCACAGTGTGCAGGTACCTACTCCCAGAGCTCTGCACAAACTTGTACCCCAGGCCTCAGAGGGTGTAGTGGTTGATACAATGTGTCAGCTTGGCTGAATGACTCAGAGGCCTGGTTCCCCGCTGCTGGGAGCCCCATTCTGGGGGAGAAAGCCAATCATATCCTAGGCAGGCCCTGGTCAGGCTCCAGGAAGGAACCAATTGTACCCCCCGGAGTGGGGATCAAGGGCCCATCCTGGGGTACGATTGGTTCCACCCTAGAGCACAATGGGCCCACATCAGAATGACTGAGCACAAAGAGACTTTTTAAAGGGCTGAAGGAGTCAACACTTCACTTCGTTGGAGAACCTTCAGTCTTCACATTCATACTGGACTTAATCGTCTGGCTTGCAGCACAGACTCTTCAAGAGAAATTGCAGTGCCAAGGCTCTGGGAGGCCTGGGTTTGACTCTGCAGGGCCCCAGCCCTCCCAGGCTTCTGAGGCAGGTGGGACCATGGGCATGAGGCATGAGTGTGGCCACCCTGAGGCAAATCCAAGATGATTTTCTCTTCCTGTCCTTAGTACATCATATTCACACTAGTGACACTATAAGACGGGTTGGCCGAGAGAGGATCTGTGCACAAATTTTTTGCTGCCAGACTCTGAGAAGATCACAAGGAAATGCTGTCCCCAAGTGTGAGTCCAGGCTACTGGCAACTTCAGCTGCCCAGCATGGCACAGCTCTCCTTAGCTCTGATGATCACGTGCCGTGGTCACAGAGGGACATGCTCCTTCCCCAACCCCAGGGCACTGGGGGTGGATGCGACGCCACCCTACCTCCACACTCTCCAGGGATGCAGAGTGGCGGAGCTGCCTCTTCAGCCCAGCCCTGGCTTGCTGCTCTGGTCCACATGTGGCTTCAGTGGCACAGGTCCTCCTCTCCGGCTGGCTGCGACGGCCATACCGCTTGGAGCCACTCACATACTTTGGTGGGACAGCACTGGTGGCACCTGGAGAGGAAAGAGGTGCAGAACCGTGAAGTTCTCTGGGCCCAGCGGTCAGTCTGAGTCGCCCAGACACCTCTGAAGATACACAGTGCATAGCGCAGCGCCAAGGGCAGTAACTGAAGGGACTGGTAATGGGGCTCCCCTGGCACCTTGTGGGAGAGGAGGTGCAGGAGAGGATGCCCCTTTTCAAGTATATTTTGGGGGCCCGGCAGGATGGCTCAGTGGGTCTAAAGTGCCTGCTTAGGAAAGCTTGGGCGGCTGCAGGGACCGCAGTTTGATCCCGGTACCACATGCTGTGCTAGCCCTGCCCTCAGGGCAGGCTGAGCAGGCCATAAAAATAAACAAACACACAAAAGTTCTGAAACAAGAAAAATACATACATAAATAAATAAATAAATAAATAGAAATCTTACTTTTTTAAAAAAAAGTATATTTTGCATCAGTTTATGGAATGAAAAAACAAGCACCAAATCTAGCTCTTCCACCCCCCGCCCTTTGGTCTTATTTGAAACAGGGTCACACTATGCAGTTCAGGCTGTCCTTGAGCTCACTTTTATAGCCCAGGCTGGCCTTAAACTCACACTGATCCTCCTAACTCAGCCTCCCAAGTGCTGATATTACAGGTATGCACCACCATGCCCGGCACAAATGTCTGTCTGTCTGTCTGTCTCTCTCTCTCTCTCTCTCTCTCTCTCTCTCTCTCTTTTTTTTCAGTACCAGGGATTGAACTCAGGACCCTGCACTTGCCAGGCAAGCTCTTATTCTACTCTGAGCTATCTCCCCAGCCCAATGAAAGGTTTATTTTTATATTATAGCTGGCTCAACCTGCCCTGGGGGTGGGGCTGGTGCAGCATGTGGTGCCAGGATCAAACCGCAATGCCTGCAGTTGCCTAAACTTGCCTAAGCAGGCACTTTAAACCCCTGAGCCATCTCACCAGACCACAAATCTAGCATTTTTATGCAAATGAAAAACTTTCAATAGTCCAAGAACATGCAGCTCCAGAGGCTTGGGAGCTTCTCAGGCTACACCACAGGGACCAGCAGTGGGCTGGAGGGCACAGGCCAGCAGGTCAGGGGCACAGGAAGGCAGAGACACTAGCTTTAGGATATCTGAGAATTCATTGGATGCACCCTACTCTATCCCCACCTCCACCTGCATAGTCACACCAATCCACAATGTGCACAGGAGGGGGAATGGTAGAGAGGACACAGGGTCCCTCAGGGATCCAGAGTGACGAAGCAATCAGACTAAGATGGCCAGTGCCATGCTGGAGAGACCCTGCAGCACAAACCCGCCACTGAGCAGACCTGGGCTCTGTGCTGCCTTGATGGCCATGCCTGGGGCCAAATCCTGCCCTTGCATCCCTGGGGATGGCGTGCCACTAGTGTCTTGTGTCCTCTCTACAACCGCTGATCTGTGCTGACCCCAAGGTGCGATGCTACCCAGCACCCTCCTCAGCCCTGTGCAGGCCACATTCTCTGGGATGCAGTGACCTCCCCAGTACTGGCCACCTGGAGGAGAGCCATGTGGCTCACCAGCCTGGGGACAAGGAGTCAGGGCTTGGCCACAACGCCCAATGTGGCCTTCATCCCCATAGGACCACAGGACTGATCCCTCTGGGTGGACAGCACCTCAAGTCTCCTGGGAGGGAGAGTGCCTCTCCAGCAGGCTCTCAGCCAGGGCCACTCACCCCGCCCCCAGCACACCTTCAGGCCAAAGCCCTCACACTTGTGTGCCTTCTCCAGGAAAAGGGCCACTGAGTCCACAAAGTGCATTTAGTTACACGTCCAGTGACAGTCTTGAGCAAGAAGAGGAGGGTGGTGGCAAGCAGGGCTGCTCTCTGCAATCCAGGATGCACCTCACACCACGACACCTGGCCCTGCACCATCAAAGCCCATCTCTCTCATCGCCACAGTGGGCTGCTGGAAGGACCAGCAAGGAGACAGAACCTGGGAGGAGGATGACATCATGAACCAGACCCAGCCCTGCAGAGCTTGTGGAAGGGGGGCCAGATCTGGATGGTTCTCTCTGGCTGCAGCCATAAGACTGGTTCTAGCCTTTAGTCAGGGGACGGGAGCCTGGAGTTGGACAAGGACCAGGATCGTCTGGCTGAGTAAAGCTCTGAAATGCTAGCCCAAAAGGAAAGGGGAAAGGAAGAGAAAGAGAGGAGAGGAGCAGGAAAAGTCATAAAAGGAAAAAGGAACAAAGAAAAGAAATGAAAGGTAGAGGAAAGGGAAGAATAGGAAAGGACAGGAAAAGACAAAACCATGTTGTGAGAAACGCACAGCTCTGAGCCGAGATTACTTCTTTGAAAGAACTGAGACTGTGTCACACAGGTGGAGCCTCAGAGCCCAGAGGTCAGGGTGCTCAGGGCACAGAGACGGGCTGCAGCATCCTGGGCATGGACATCCCTTGCAGGACTGCCACATGACTTGGAGCAAAGTAAGACAGGACCAGGCCCTGCAAGTGGTGTGCAGAGGGCTGGCTCAGGCCCAGCATTCCTAAGCCCAGGTCCTTAGCACCAGGGAGAAGATAGGGAAGGAGCCACCAACTCCAGAGGATGGGCAGGATTTCAGCACAGCTGTGCACAGGGCTTGAATCCTCCAACCGCTCACTCTCTGGGGTCTGGACAAATCCCTTCTCCTGACCTCAGGAAAGGGTGATAACATGGTGAGACTCTGTGATGACTTCGAGGATCCACATAAAAAGAAAGTCCACAGCTGCATGCCCAGGCGACTCGACACCCTGCACACTCGGTGTGGGTCTGCGGCCCCAGGACTCCTCCAACAGTGTGAGCCAGCATCTGGGGTCACTCCCAACCTTCAGTGGGGCTGGATGCTGGCCTGGCCCCACCCTGACCTCATGGCCCCATGGCTGGCCCTGTCCTGGACCTGAAGCCAACCCTGGTCCCCCAGGGCAGCACCGCCGTCTCCCTGCACACTGGCCATGCACCAGGTTGTGGGGCACCTGCAGCCAGCACACACCAGCAGACTCTCAGGGCCCCATCATGCCTGCTGCTCTCTGGCACATGCGGCCAGGGCCAGGAGGTGTCTGCCCCCGCCTCCCATGCTAGCCAGTGCATCTCTGTCCCACCTACACTTTCTTATAACAGATCTCAGCTGGTCGTACAGCACAGTGACAGATGTCAGAGGTTGTGGGGGGGAGGCTAGGGGCCCGCATCACAGAGGCCGGGGGCCTCCTCCCACCTAGCCTCCCCCCACACATCCACGCTGAGTCTGTGTGCCACCCTAAGGCAGTGTGCTTACAGAGGGGAAATGAAGGGAAGAAAAAACAAAGAGCCAAGTTCACATAGCCTGGAAGTGACACACGCAGGGAGGGAGCTCAGTTTTCAGAACCGTTTTACTCCAAAGGGCTGAGAAGCGCAGCAGAGATGCTGAGTGGCCAGGGGGCTTCCCCTCACCTGATTGGGAAGAACCAGCATCTTCACTGCTGAAGTCCCCACCAGCCTCAGAAGACAGCACAGCCACCAGCCCCTCCTTAAACTCTTCAAAGGTGACCTGTGCAGGGTTAAGCAGAGGGGACAGCGTGAATGCCTGTAGAGCCACACTGACCACCACACCTCGGGGCTCCTCTCAGAAGAACATTCTTTTTACTTTGCCAAGTATGGATTTAAGACTGTTTGCAACAGAAGAATAAGAAAGTTAAAAAGGAAGGGGCTGGGGAGATAGCTCCGAGGCACAAGTGCCTGCTGGGCAAGTGCAAGGTCGTGAGTTCGAACCCTGGTCCCACAAAAAAAAAAAAGAAAGTTAAAAAGGAATCATGATCCTAAAACAAAATAAACACTTCCATAAAGCAAATCCCACAACATAATCAGAGAAAAAAAAAAAAAATCTGGGCATGGCACAGGGCTGTAGTCTACGGAGGCTGAGGCAGGAAAAGTGCTAGAGCCCAGGAGTTCTAGGCCAGCCTGGAAGACGCAGTGAGGCTCTGTCTCTAAAAAATAAGATCCCAGGCATCACATGCTGCACTGGCCCCGCCTCCTGGGCACGCTGAGTCTGGCCATGGCGGCACATGACTATAATCCCAGCCCTGCGGAGACTAAAAACTACAAGTCCAAGCTGCATAGTGAGACCCTGCACCAGATACATAAACAAAAAACTAAAGGGGCCCGGCAGGATGGCTCAGTGGTCTAAAGCGCCTGCTTAGGAAAGCTCAGGCGGTTGCAGGGACTGCGGTTCGATCCCCGGCACCACATGCTGCGCCAGCCCTGCCATCAGGGCAGGCTGAGCTGGCCATAAAAATAAATAAATAAATAAACAAACAAAAGTTCTGAAACAAGAAAAAAATAAAAAAATTTTAAAAACCCAAAACACTCTAACACTGTTCCTTACGTCCCCTCTGGGGTTTCTCTACAAACCAGACTTAAGAATTCCCTGAGTCACTTTTTTTTTTTTTTGTCTTTTTGAGACTGAGTCTCGCTATGCAGTTCAGGCTGGTCTCGAACTCACACTGATCCTCCTGTCTCAGCCTCCCAAGTGCTGGGATTACAGGCATGCACCACCACGCCCAGTTTACCTGCATCACTTTTTAATCTTAGAGTCTCACAGTCTCATATCAAAATGACCCAGTTTTCTTTGGGTTAGTATTTATGTATCTTTTTATCAAACTTTTAGTCTGGATTATGTACATTCTGATGTGCGTTGGGTCTTATGTACAGTAGATAGCTGGGTTTTTCTCATTAGACTATCAGTTATCTGAAATATTTAGTCTGTTTATGTTTATTACGGACACATTTGGATTTAAATTTACTATTTTACTTTTTTTTTCTATTTTAGTTTCTACTTTCAATGTGACATCCTTGTTGTTTGCTTTTCTATTTTTAGATTATTATATACTATGTATTTTTCCCTTTGTTCACTTAGAAGTTGTATACAGTCCATTTACTTTCTCCTCCTGCTCCTCCTAAAAACATGTATCTTTTGCTTATCAAAGTTACTACTGGGGCCCGGCAGAATGGCTCAGTGGTCTAAAGCGCCTGCTTAGGAAAGCTTGGGCAGCTGCAGGGACCGCAGTTCGATCCCCGGCACCATATCCTGCGCCAACCCTGTCCTCAAGGTGGGCTGAGCCGGCCATAAAAATGAATGAATAAACAAACAAAAGTTCTGAAACAAGAAAAAAAAATAAAATAAAATAAAAAATTATTTTTAAAAAATTACTACTAATCAATACATTTACCCTCTGCTTTAATACAAAGTCCCTTAATGTTTCAAATCCCTTTGCTACACTCCTTTCTATTTTATCTTTGTGTGTGTGTGTGTGTGTGTGTGTGTGTGTGTGTGTGTGTATGTGTGTGTTTCAGCCCTGGAGTTGGAGGAGGGGGTGGCTGGCATGGCTCGTGGTGCCAGGGATCCAACTGCGAACCCTGTGCTTTGCCTAAGCAGGCACTTTAGACTGCTGAACTATCTTGCCAGCCCATCTACACTCCTTTTTAAACCTTTACAATGCATTTTAACTCTTTACATCTTACACCTCCACCAACATCACTTTATTGTTTTTTGTTTGTTTTTCTTCTGCGGAACTGGGGATTGAACTCAGGCCCTTGTGCTTGCCAGGCAAGCGCTTATTCTACTGAGCTATCTCCCCAGCCTCTCCACCAACACCACTTTAATTTTACATTGTTCATTTAGAATTATCTACATATTAACTGCTAGGTGTTTTCATTGTACAATTTTCTATCTATTTCAAGTACATTTTTTGGAATTTCATCCTTTTCTTGCATACGCTGGTACCAAACTCTTCTAGTTATTTTAATTTCACCTGTGATCCTTTCAGCAGAACGTAATTTATAGCTTATAGCAATATCCTATTTTTCTCAAACAGAAAATGGCACTATTCTCACTTAAAAAGAATGAATGGAGCTGGGGGGCTAGTTTGGTGACCTAAGCACCTGCCAAATGCAAGGATCTAGGTTCAAAACCAGGCATGGTTGCACACGTCTATAATCCCAACACTGGGGTAGGGGGGCTGAAAATAGAAGGATCACATGAGTCTGAGCTGCATAGTGAAACTTTGTACTAAATAAATAAATAAATAAATAAATAAACAAATTTGATCCCCAGTCCTGCATGCCATGCCAGCCCTGCCCCCAGGCAAGCTGAGCTGACAACCAAGTCTTGGTGTGGTGGCGCATTCCTGTAATCTCGGCGCTGGGGAGGCTGAAAATAGGAGGATCACTAAGCATCAGGGCTGCATAGTGAGACTCTGTACCAAATATATATATATATATGGATGGATTAAAAAAAACCAGAATGATGAACAGTGACACACACATGCACAGAAACACAACCTCAACAACACACCAGCCCTACAGACACAGCTCTCAGATGTGGCTCTCAGACGTCACCCAGTGCACAACAGGCCAGGGTGTGCTGGTGTTGCACATCAGAGACAGGATCTACCAAGACGGTACAAGGATGGCAGGAGGCTCTGGTGAGAGGCATGAAGAGGACCCCAGAGGGAATTTGGTGCTGGCCACACGGGGGCGCTCTGCTGGGAGAGCGCACTCCATCGTGCACTTCGCTTTGTGCTGCGGCTCTTTTCTCCACGCTGATGAAGTCCCACAGGAGGAGATGGCCCTGAGGATTTCTGGGACAGTATCACAGTAGCAATGGAGAGGCACGCCCAAGACAGGAGGCTCTGCTGATGACAAACTGCCACTGTCCCCAGCCCTCTGTCTAGGACAGGTGTGAGCTCATGCGCACCTGGGCGGGAGCTGGGTGCTGTCCTGTGCTCATTAGGCGATCGCCTTGAGAGACCCTGCGGCTGAGTGGAGCCTGTTGCCCACATAAGCATTTCCGGCTTTGCCTCAGAAGGTATCTGTGCTGGGTGCCGGTACAGATCAGCTGATACTTTCTCTTTTTTTTTTTTTTGTGAGAGAGGATCTCACTATGTAGTTCAGGTTGGCTTTGAACTACTCTTGCTTCAGCCTCCAGAGTGCTGTGATGACAGGAATGTGCTGCCTCACCGGCTACCTCCCTTCAGTAAACAGGACTTCAGCTGCTCTGGCGGTCCCTGCTTTTGGCAGCTACTCTGGGGATGAAGTTTTCAGGCTGGAGATGAAGTTGTCTCTTCAAGATTGGAGCCATGTCTGCCTTTGCCTGATCTGAGCAACAGGCTGGGGGGTTTGCAGCTGTGTGGGGATGGTGGGGGGACAGGCAATGTGATGGCGACTGACCTGCCAGTGGTCTCTGCCAACAGGTGTGCCATTAGCATTCTCCACAAATATGGGGCTTGTCTACCAGACTCCCTACCTTGGATGAACCTGGATTTGACACCCTCTTCCATGACCTTTTCAGTCCCCTTGGGCCACAGATCAGTCTCATTTATAGTGATAGCAGATTCTTTTTTTAAGCTCTTTTTTTTTTTTTTTTTTTTTTTTTTTTTTTTTTTTTTTTTTTTTTTTTTTTTTTTTTTTTTTTTTTTTTTTTTTTTTTTTTTTTGTGCAGGGTCTCACTATGCAGCCCAGACTCATAGTGATCCACTTGATTTCTGCCTCCCTAGTGCTGGGATTACAGGCGCCTAAGGGCAAAGCCAGTGCAGCATGCAGTGCCAGGGATTGAACCCTGGTCCTTGTGCTTACTTAAGCAAGAGCTCTGTCTGCTGAGCTATACCTGCTGGTCCTGATCAGACATTCTTTGGTTTGGTTTTTTTGGGGATTTTTTTGGTGGGACCAGGAATTGAACTCAGGTCTGTGCATTTGCCAAGCAAGTGCTTATTCTACTGAGCTGTCTCCTCAGCCTGAGACATTCTTTTTTTTTTGTATGGCTGGCTCAACCTGCCCTGAGGGCAGGGCCGGCACAGCATGTGGTGCCAGGGATCGAACCAAGGTCCTGAACCAAGGTCCCGAACCAAGGTCCCGAACCAAGGTCCCTGAGGCCGCCTAAGCATTCCTAAGTAGGCACTTTAGACAGCTGAGCCATCCTGAGCCATCCTGCCAGCCCCAGCCTGAGACATTCTTAAGACCAACACTGTTTTGTGTACCGAGCTCACCAATTATCTGATTTACCATACATCTTTGTTTTTCTTTCTTTGAATTGATTTGTGTGTGTGTGTGTGTGTGTGTGTGTGTGTGTGTGTGTGTGTGTGTGTGTATGTGTGTTATGGCCAGCTCAGTCTACCCTGGGGGTAGGGCTGGCCCAGCATGTGGAGCTGGGGATCCAACCTCGGTGCGGTTGCCTGAACTCTCCTTAGCAGGCAGGCGCTTTAGACCGCTGAGCCATCTCACTGGCCCATCACTATGCAAGTTCAGGCTGGCCCTGAACTCACTCTGTAGCCTAGACTGGCCTCAACTTGCATCAACTATTCTGCCTTAGCCTCCCAAGTACTGAAATAACTGGTATGAGCCACACATCTGGCCTGCAGTCCATCTTTGGACTGGTAATTTATGTCTGGTGGTTTTTTTCTTCCTATTTTTGAGATTTTTGTTTTTATTATTTTGTTCCCCTATTTCAGTAGTCTCTGCAAAGGTGGGAAGCCAGCTTCCAAGGATTAGCCGGTAGGCTGGGGTCTGGTTGATCATTCTCTTGCCCCTGGAGTCCTAGACCTGGAATCTTTGTAGCTGAGGGCTGGTACATTACCAGGAAAGACTGTTTCTGTCTGCAGTGCTCTCAGTCACACAAGGCTCTGCCTTTCCTGGAACCCAGGTGATCGGAGGAACAGGGCAATGGCTGGAGGCTTCTGGGAGGAGCTGACCATCCCTGTCAACCTCTCATCTGGGTCCTCAGTCTTGAAGAAGATGAGACCACAATAATCAGACCTGAACAACCCTGCCTAGCCAGATCCTAAAGGACCGACATGCCCTTCACAGAGCTGAGAAGAGATGTGACCCAGGATTTACAGTGACAGGGACACAACTGATGGTCAATTTTTTGTTTTTAGCTACCTATTGGGCATGTGCAGGCCAGGTGAAGAGCCATGGCTTACAGTATATATGGCTTTTAAGTACCTGCCTAAGGTACTCAAATACAAATCATGTTGTTATGAGTAGCAGGTAAGGAAGGCCCAGGATTTTGCCTGTTCTCCACTTCTGCAGCCATCCCTACGTTATGACAGTCATTCTTGTTGTGAATTTCTTTCTTTCTTTCTTTCTTTCTTCCTTCCTTCCTTCCTTCCTTCTGTCCTTCCTTCCTTTCTCTCTCTCTCTTTCTTTCTTTCTTTTTCTTCCTTCCTCTCTCTCTCTCTCTCTCTCTCTCCCTCTTTCTTTCTTTTTTTGTACTGGGAATCAAACTCAGGGCCTCACACTTGCCAGGCAGGCGCTGTGCTGATGAGCTATCTCCCCAGCCTGAGATAGCTTCTTTTTAATAGCTCTAATCTTTTCAGAAACCACATTTATTTTGACTTCAGCTTTACACATGCTTCTTTTCTGGCTAAAATTTAAGTTTTTCGAATCTTTCTGCTCAGCTCTTTGCTCCTGATTCTCACTATAAACCTAGATGAAAGTAGCTAGAAGTACCCATGCCACAGCCTGAACACTGTGCTGCCCTAAAATTTACTCCTCTGACCCATTGGTTGTCAGATGAAGTTTTACGGCATGGATAAGGTGTAGAGAAGTTCTTCCCTGGCCTCTAGCTCAATTCCCAATGCAGTCTTCATTCCCATCTGAAACCTCAAGAAGAGACTGCACTGTACTTACTGCAAACCTGGGGAACCTCCCCAGATTTCCTTCCAAAGGCTTCTAAACCAATGATCAGGTACAGTCACAGCAACGGGCCCACTTCCCCAGTGACAATTTTCTGTATCAGTCAGCTTTTCCACTGATGGGACAAAATACCAGACACGCGCAACTTAAAGGAAGAGAGGTTTGGCTTGGCTCATGGTAACCGCTCATCCTTAGCTGCCTCCAAGGCAGAAGGATGGTAAGAGGGCACAGGGGAGGAAAGCCTTCAACTCATGGCGGCCTGGAAGCTGAGCTAAAAAAGGAAGAGCCAGAGAGCAAGGGGCAGAGACTAGATCTACCCCCAAGGCCATGCCCCCATGTTCCCCCCAGAAGCGTGCTTTCCTGGTCTCCTAGATGTCTCTCAAGCCAACCAAGCTGACGGCCAGAACACAGTCTCACAATCGCTAAGCGTTGAACCCTCTGTTCTTGTGCACAGAGGCCGATACCCACCCTGGCACTGAGGCTGTCTCCAAGCAGAGTCTTCAGGAGCACAGGCAGCTGCTTCTCCAGGTGGAGTTTCTGGCAGAGTTGGGTCAACTCCTCCCGGTCCAGAAAGCCTGTCCCCGTGGCATCACAGCTACTGTAGATGGCCTTGAGCTGTAAGATGTAGTAATTGTCTTCTTCATCCATCCCATAGCAGGCTGGCCTGGGCAGGGGAAAAGAGAAACACCAGGACACATTTCCTACCACTGCACATGCTCCTACCTGCTGGGCAAGCGCAGGTGTGTGGAGCTGGTGAATAAGAAGAGAGCTGGAGCCTCCCCAGACTGTGAGCTGGGAAGGCACAGCCCCCTCTGCAGGAGAGACAGAGACGTTGGCAGGGACAGCAAGGATGGGCAGCCCTTTGACAGCAGTCACAAGAACCAGAATGTCTCTGTTGTATTAAAAAACAAAAAAGTCTATTATACAATATCTTAAAAGGGTTAAAGAGGAAATAAAGGGGTCAGGCATGGTGGTGCATGACTGTTATCCCAGCACTTGGGAGGCTGAGGCAGGAGGACCAACTGGAGTCTGAGGCCAGCCTACATAGTGAAGCCCTGGCTCAAAAACACAAAAGGAAAACAAGACAAAACAAAACACAAGATGAGGCCTTGTTACCAAGATGGAGCTGAAGGCGAAGAAGGAAGCCGCTGCTGCTCCCAAAGCTAAAACCAAAGCAAAAGCTTTGGAGGCCAAGAAGGCCATGCTGAAAGGCATCCACAGCCACAAAAAGAAGATATGAATGTCACCTACCTTCCACCGTCCCAAGACATTGAGACTCCAGAGGGAGCCCAAATATCCTCGGAAGGGCGCCCCCAGGAGAAACAAGCTTGACCACTCCACCATCAACTTCCCCCAACCACAGAGTCAGCCATGAAAAAGAGCGAGGACAACAACACACTCGTGTTCATTGTGGATGTCAAAGCCAATAAACACCAGATCAAACAATTTATAAAGAAGCTCTATGAGATCGCTGTTGCCAAGGTCAATCTCATAATCAGGCCTGATGGAGAGAAGAAGGCATATGTTCAACTGGCTCCCAATTATGATGCACTAGACATTGCCAACAAAATTGGGATCCCCTACACTGAGTCCAGCTGGTTAATTCTAAACACATACTTTTTTTTCCCCAGTTTAAAAAAAAAGGAGCCAGGGAGATAGCTCCATGGCACAAGTGCCTGCCTGGCAAGTGCAAGATCGTGAGTTTGAACCCTGGTCCCACCAAAGGAAAACAAAACAAAACAACAAAAAAAAAAAGGTGAAGGGAATAGATAGGAGAGATAAATAAATACAAAGAGCACTAGGGGCCCGGCGGGATGGCTCAGTGTTCTAAAGCGCCTGCTTGGGGAAGCTTGGGTGGCTTCAGGGACCGCGGTTCGATCCCCGGCACCACATGCTGTGCCAGCGCTGCCCTTGGGGTGGGCTGAGCCGGCCATAAAAATGAGTGAACAAACAAAGGTTCTGAAACAAGAAAAAAATAATAATAATAATAATAAATAAAAAATTAAAAAAAAACAAAAAACAAAAAACAAAGAGCACTAAAATTACCCACATTTCTTTTCTTTCTTTTGGCGGGACCAGGGTTCAAACTCACAACCTTGCACTTGCCAGGCAGGCACTTGTGCCCCCGAGCTATCTCCCCAGCCCCTTCAACCACATTTCTTTCTTTTTTTTTTTTTTTAATTTTTTTAAAATTTTATTTATTATTTTTATTCTTGTTTCAGAACCTTTGTTTGTTTATTCACTCATTTTTATGGCCGGCTCAGCCCGCCCCGAGGTCAGGGCTGGCGCAGCATGTGGTGCCAGGGATCGAACTGCGGTCCCTGAAGCCGCCAAAGCTTCCCCAAGCAGGCGCTTTAGACCACTGAGCCATCCCGCCGGGCCCTCAACCATATTTCTACCACCTATAAAAACTATTATTAGCCGGGCGTGGTGGCGCACGCCTATAATTCCAGCACTTGGGAGGCTGAGGCAGGAGGATCAGTGCGAGTTTGAGACCAGCCTGGGCTACAAAAATGAGCTCAAGGCCAGCCTGAGCTGCATAGCGAGACCCTGTCTCAAAAAGACAAAAAACAAACAAACAAACAAAAAAACTATTATTAATATTTTGGCACACCTACATTCTGATGTTTCTGTATAAATCTATCAATATGGTTTTTCCTCGCAAATTCACATGTGTACTTACAAATACAAAATAAGCTATAAAAACTTTACTAAATTTCAACAAATAAAATTGCTTATAATGAAAGATGGAGGCTTCAATAAAAGAGAATATTAATAAATTGCAAAGAAGAAAATAATGTAACTAATAACTACCTAACAGTTCTCCAATTAAAACAAAGAGATACCATGATAAATGATTCAGACTAAAACGTCCTAGTCCTAGCAGGTAATCGTAAGGAGGGGGATTCCCACAGGGCTCTAGGAAGCTCCACTATAAGCACTGAAGGAAGTCATAAGGTCAACAGATCGACATTTTACTCAGCACTGCGAGGCTGAGGCAGGAGGATCACAAGTCCCGCCTGGCCTGGGCAACTTACAGACTTACTGAGGTTCCTTCTCAAAATAAAAAATAAAAAGGGCTGTAAATGTAGGTTGGGATGAAGGCATTGGGTTCAAAACCTCCAAATAATAATAACAATAATATCAATAACAACTGTGGAATAATTGACAAACATGAAACAATAAAGCAACACCTTTTATGAGTAGGGCCCAGCAGTACAGTGCACGCCGATATCGCACAGATGCACTGTGACAGGAAGAGGGTGGTGGCCAGTGCTGCCATGGCCTTGCAAGGCAAGGAGGCGTGCATGAGAGCTCCCTACATCCGCGAGGGGTCTTCACAGTCACGGGACACGGCAGACAGGGAATCCTCACCTGACCTCTTAAACAGCGAGTGCACATACCAAGAATGAACACACCCAGCCGGGACCTCAGTGCCTGCAGGTGTGGCCAGCTGTGAAGGGGATGCCCTCCCTCCTGATCAGAACATATGCCTCCTCGGGAGGAGCAATTGATGGGGCAGGGTACAGAGGGCCAGCAGTGGCCAACGCCCACCCTGCCTGGTGCAGCCAACTGCAAAAAGCATCCAGATAGAAAATTGACAGGAAGCAGGGCTGTGGTGGTGCACGCCTGTCATCCCAGCACTTGGGGGACTGAGGCAGGAGGATCGGTGCAAGTTCGAGACCAGCCTGGGCTACAAAAGTGAGCTCAAGGCCAGCCTGAACTGCATAGCGAGACCCTGTCTCAAAAAGACAAAAAAAAAAAAAAAAAAAAACAGAAAAGAAAATCGACAGGAAAACATGTGACTCCCCAGACCTCAAACCTAACTTTCCAGAGCCCTCAGGATGGCTCAGTGGTCTAAAGCACCTGCAGGCGGCTGCAGGGACCGCTGTTCGATCCCGGGCACCACATACTGCGCCAGCCCTGCCCTCAGGGCAGGCTGAGCCAGCCATAAAAATAAATAGATAAACAAAAGTTCTGAAAAAAGAAATAAAATAAAATAAAATAAAATAAAAGCAAAAACCTAACTTCCCAGAGCGGTCCAGGCAGGCCTCCCATGCTAAGCAGGACAGACATGCTGTTCTTACTCTTCCCTGAGCTGTGCAAAGCTGCTCCTGCTTGCAAGTGCTGCCTTGCAGCAAGCCAGCCATTCACTGGCCACGGAGCACACAATGCCGTGTACAAAATGCTGTCACCATCCAGCAGGGAGTAGCACACAGGGAGGTGTGTGATGTGGCCTCTGCTGGCGGCCTCAGTCCCCTGAATAGATGAGCCTGTGATTTCCCAGCTCAGGGAACTTTGAATCCATTCTGTTTTCTTCCTCTGAGAGAAGCAGCCAGATGCTATGGAGCTCCCCCCACACAGGTCTCTGCTAGTCTAAAAAAGCACACACCAGCACAGTCCCAGAAAAGTAGGGGGTCTTGTTAAAAAACCACATGGTTTGTTTTTATTTTTTCCTCAAGTGAATTACACTAAAATATGCTTTCCAAAGTTAAACTCAGTTTGAAGCTTCCTTTGGGTGAGGAATCCTTGACCCCTGAGCATGGTATGGGTGGTGAGAGGGCCCTGGGTGTCACCAGCAGGAAACCAAGATGCTGGCAGCCAGCAGTGGTCACCAACTATGGTGCATCTGCCAGCGGGGCCTCCACCTCTCAGACAAGGCAGCCAACTCCCAGGGTGCTGAGCGGGGCTGGGAGGAGCCTGGGCACAGCGGTGAAAGCAGAGAGGAGATGCTGGCTGGGGACTCTCAGGGCTGTTGTGCTGTGGAAAATCCCTCCCGCTAGCCTTCAAACCCTGACCAATCACGGACACTACCTTCCTGGGAGTCACCAACATGTACATGAAGTGGCTGGGGCATTAGATCCGCATTGCCAAGGGCTTGCAGAGATCCCTGGGTCTGATCAGGATCCCTGAAAACCCACAGCACAGGCAGCAACAGTGACAGTGACTCTTCTGACCCTGACTGTGTAAGTCATTTCAAGGCCAATGCAGACACTACCAAGACCATTCCACAGGTGGGGACTTGGTGCCCTAATCCCAGCCCTTGCTGTGGGGCCTAGAGACCTCTGCACAGCTACCCCAGGCTATTTGGCTTTGGCTGGTTACAGCGTCTGTGACTCAGCTTCCTACTGTCACCATGGTGACTAAAATACCAAGCGGGCTGCTAAGAACCACAGGACCCCCAGGCCAGCCACTACAGAAGCAGCTACAGAGCATGACAGTTGTTTATGACATGGAAGCCAAGGCTGATCCTACTGCTTACATTGCTGCTGGTGACAGTGACCCTAGAGGCCCATTCCCACCCATGAGATGGGGAGGATCCTGTTTCCAGGAGCGTAGCCCCGCCTGCTCTCCACCCTCCTGAGAAGAGCAGTCAGCTGAGCCCACAGCACAGGAACCACGCATCCTCTATTTAGACTCCAAGGGTGAGAATACCCCCACATCCTTCAGCCCCACTTCCCTCAACTGGGGAGAAGCAAAGAAGCAGCCAGGCTTCCTGGGGCCATGGACAGGAGCTCCACCTGTCTTCCCCGCCGTTCTGCGGTGCCTGGCCTCTGTAAGAGCCCAGCTACAGCCTCAAACACAGTGCTTTGTCAGAAATAACAAACAACCCTACCTGGGCAGTCCAGAGGCCTCTTTGGTTTCCTCTTCATTAACACTAAATTATTTTTTTTTTTAAAAAAACTAAATTATTTATCTAATCCTCCTCGGGAGCCCACACTTGTGTAAGATGCGTGCACATCAGAACACGTGAAAGCCTGGCCACTGCAGAGCTGGGAACAGTGATCCAGCCAGAGAACAACTCTGGGCTTCCTACAGTTTTACTTTTTTGAATTCGAAAGGAGTATCTTCTTACTAGTCCTGAGGTGAGAAAGCTTAAGCTAAGATTCAAGCATAAATGCTAGGTGAAGCCAGATCCTGTTTTCATCCTGTCTCTAACAAAACCAGACACTGCCACAGAGACAAATGGCCCAGGCCAGAACTGTGCAGGACAGCGCAGCCCTCTGGAGGCTGAGGAACAAGGTGTTAGTTTGCACTTAATTTATGCACAGTACTGAGGAAATTTAATCTGCCCCTGAGAAGCCGCCAGGGACCCAGAACACTGCTGCAACAGGAAGCAGCTCCAAACCAGGCTCCCACAAGTCAGTTCAGCCCACACACGGTGAGACCAGCAGCTGCCTTCAAGATGAGAGGGGCCAAGGGGCGCATTCTGCACCCCTGGAGTGCCCCACCCAGTCAAACACCAAGGCAGCCTTTAGGTTCTAGGTGAGCAGCTGGCAGCACTGGGTGTTTCCAACAGCCTCAGACTCCAGTCAACCTTCAGGCCTCAGCAGATCTGAGCCACTGGAATTCGCTTCTTAGCTTGCTCTTGTTTTCCAAAATGTAGGTTATAGTCGGACATGGAGGCACATGCCTACAATCCTGGCACTTGGGAGGCTGAGGAAGGAGGAGGGCTGTGAGTTTGAGACCAGCTTGCACTATAAAGGTAGCTCAAAGTCAGCCTGAACTGCATAGTGAGATCCTGTCTCAAAAGAAAGAGAGAGAGAGAGAGAGAGAGAGAGAGAGAGAGAGAGAGGAGGGAGGGAGGGAGGGAGGGAAGGAAGGAAGGAGGGAAGGGCTGGCGAGATAGCTCAGCAGACTAAGAGCCTGCTTAGGCAAGTGGAGGAATCGGGGTTCAATCCCTGGTACCACATGCCATGCCAGCCCTGCCCCTGAGTGCACTGAGCCAACCACTAAGCAGTGGTGGCACATGCCTATAATTCCAGCACTGGGGAGGCTGAAAACAGGAGGATCACTGTGAGTCCAAGTTGTGTAGTAAAACTCTGTATCAAATACATTTTGTTTTGTTTTTTTAATTGCTACAAGAACTCTTCTTAACCAAGACTAAAAGGTGGGGACCCAGGTAGTAGTAAGAATGTACATAAAGACATAGAACACTGGCAAAGATGACCAGATAAGGAAACATAAAGGCAAACTTTTCTTTCCTTTTTCTTTTTCTTTTTGTTTCTATATCTCTTTTCTGTATGATTTAAATCTGCATTAATGAGCACACGAGGTATAGACGTACACTGTGACAATAACAGTGTCAGTCCTCCGGCGCTGTGACAAGATGTCAGACGCACAACGGTTATGCTGCCTCATGGTCTCCCAGCACTGGTGCTTGGCCTTGGTCTTTAGAGTCTGTGGTGGCCGAGTCCTGTAGGTCATGGTGGGAGCTATTTTGCTCCAACCTTTTGTTTATTCCCAGTCATGGGTATTAAAGCCAGGGACTCACACATGCTAGGCAAGTGGTACACCCACCAGTGAACTACTGCCCAGCCCTTTCCACTTGGAGACAAGGGCTTACTGACTTGCCCCTGCTGGCCTCAAGCTTCTAGACTTCTTGCCTATGGATTCCTGTGCTGTGGGGGCTCGCAGGACCCATACTCAAAGCCTCAGGTACAGCACTGCCCTGTTCTCCTCTCAACTCCCAAGACTCGGGTCACAGACGTCAAAGCCGCTGGCCTTCTCTGTGTCTCTGGGCCCCTCCTGGTACATCCTGGGGCAGTTCCTCAGCTGCCCCTCCCTCCTGTTGGTAAAATTGTGCATTCAGCTGAGACGCTGCTCTCCTCCAGAATTGGCCCTTCCATGTGCTGCTCCATCTGTTTAACAGCCCGTAGTTCTCTGTTGGAATTCTCAACTTCGTCTCTCATGTCCCTCAGCATACCTGTCCACACTCTCATGTCTGCGTCTGGGGACTGGGCCCTTGGGAGCTGGGGACCCTATTGGGTTTCACTCACATCTTCATGGCTCCTCATGGGTCTGAGCACTCGATTATGTACCAAGAGGTCAAACCCTGGAAAAACAGGGGCCTCAGGATGACTTCTCCTCTAGGGAGGAAAAGGCCTTGGATCCCGGGTAACATCCTCTGTGACGGTGGCAGAGATGGATAAAAACTGGGTTTGGTGCCCTAAGTTTGTGTGAAGCTTTGGTTCACTCAGGTTTCTCGGTCTTCTTCATGGTGCTGACCGCCACATAGCTGTGGGGGATGAAGCAGGCATCTGCCTCATGGGCCTGGATACCAGCAGTGTCTGCTGAGTGCTGTGGCTGCCAGGAGGCACTCGGCTGATGTGCAGAGCCCAGGACAGGGTGCCACACCTGCCAGGCTCAGAGCTCAGGGGCTGCTGCTCCCTCCAGGCACAACCTGTGAGCCGGCACCCCAGGCCTTTTCTGTGTCTTCACGCAGACAGGACATCATTTGTCCAGCTTTTTCTACTTGACCCAGGCAGAGGACTAAATGACCTAGTCTTATGTAGCTACATTGTATTTTCCAATTTTATAAGAATATATCAACTGTTGGGGTTTCATTTTATTAAAAAGATTTGGCACAGCAAGAGAAACCACCAACAGAGTGAAGAGACCACCCACAGCATGGGAAAAAAAAAATGTCGCCAGCTGTTCTTCAGGCAAAGGATTAAGATCAAGAACATACAAGACACTGAAAACAAAGAAAAAAGAATCAGTCTGCCTAAATTTAAAGACCCAATTCAAATATGGGCATTTAAGATGAATACATGGTTCTCAGATGAAGAAACACAAATCACAAATAAGTGATAGTGTTTAATATCCTGAGTCATTCAAGAGATGCAAATTAAAACAACACTAAGATTCACTCTCACTCCAAAAAGAATGGTTATTATCAAGAAGTCAACCATTAACAAATGCTAGAGGGGCTGTTGGGGAAAAGGAACCCTTCTCCACTGTTGGTGGGAGTGGAGACTGGGGCAACCATTGTGGCTATCAGTGGGGAGATTACTAAAAAAAGTTAGGGATGGGGAGGTAGCTCAGTATAATAAGCGCTTGCCTGGCAAGCGCAAAGACCTGAGTTCAATCCCCAGTTTTGGGGAAAAAAAGAAAGAAAGAGAGAAAGAGAGAGAGAGAGAGAGAGAGAGAGAGAGAGAGAGAGAGAGAGAGAAAGAAAGAAAGAAAGAAAGAAAGAAAGAAAGAAAGAAAGAAAGAAAGAAAGAAAGAAAGAAAGACTAAAAATTAGGATTGGAAGTCCCACTTGACCCAGCTGTTCCCTTTCTGAGTATCTTCCTAGAAGAATTAAAAACATCACACCATAGCAATATAGGGGTACCCATGTTTGTTGCAGGACAATTTGTAACAGCTAGATCTTGGAAACAACCCAGATGCCCATGAACTGAGCAATGGATAAAAAAAGTTATATTCTTACCCAGTACAGTACTATTCAGTCATAACAGATAAACTTGAGACTTTTATAGGCAAATGGATATAACTTGAGACTATACCCATAAGTGAAATAAACCAGTGATACATACGTAAACATCATATTGCCTTTGTAGTGTAAGAATCAGAAAGAGGAAATAAGATCCAAAGTGTACAATATATGCTATAAGATGGGAAGAAACCTTTCTTTCTTTCTTTCTTTCTTTCTTTCTTTCTTTCTTTCTTTCTAGCTGGCTCAGCCCACCCTCGGGGAGGGGCAGGCATCAAATGTGGTGCTAGGGTTCAAATCACAGTCCCTGCGCTTGCCTGATCAGGTGCTTTGGACTGCTGAGTTATCTAGCCAGCCCCAGAAACTTTCCAAAAGAAAAGAGAAAGCAGAATAGGGGAAAGAAGAAAATAAGGAAGAGAAAAAAAATATATGTATATACATATACAAGATAATTAAGATCATTATACTGCTAATTTCTCTTAGTTCATTGAAAAGAAAGGTTTGTGCTAATATTGCCTGAACAATTAAATGCCTGTATCTTATATTCAGAGTAACTAATTTAAAGATAACAATAAACAATGCATTAACCATTGTCATTCTATTATCTTGTTTTGAATTTTTTCTCTTTAAAAAAAAAAAA
>PVJA010010542.1:0-56839 GCA_004027025.1 Myocastor coypus | reverse complement strand
TAATGTTAAGCTATCTCACAGTGGGCACTTGGGATATGTCCCAAGAGGGCAGAGTTTTGCCTTCTGTACTGATGTGAACGCTGGTACAACACATTTCACTGTGGAAGGGATTATGAGTTTTTATAGTCACAGAACAAATGAAAGTCATAAATCAATGCATTTCCAAGGATACTATAAATCATGGTAAATGGTGTAGCAATTACATCAAGGGTTTAAGGAGTCATCAGCAGTGTCTTTTGGATCTCTTTAATGTAGTTTTGGCTTAGTGGTGTAGAGAGCTTCGATACGAGTAAATCTATTTTAGTTTGGTCTGCTGGGCCAAATACGGGTGCTCAGAGCAGATTGGTGACCTCCTGAAGTTTTATTTACAGTTCTAAGTTCCTGGAGGTGAGAAAGTAACAAGCTATTTCAGAATGCCATGGTCACATAACCACCATCTGAGCAGATCCTTTCAATAGCCACAGGGCCTTCTAACTGGTTTAAGTAAGACCAGAGTGGTGCTGTTCCAATGCATCTTCTATACCACTCGGAGATTCATCTTCCAAAAAACACTGACTCTGCCCTGTGCCTCCTTCGAGCCTGATTCCTACAGAATGGCCTCTGTCCCAATTGCTCCTGGAATCAGGGCAGAACAAATTGTGCTTTTTCATGTCTTTGTCTACGCTATTCTCTCTACCTTGAAAAACTGAAAATTTATGTTTAAAAAACAAACCACAACTCAAATGTCACCTTCTTTGATGTTTTGCAAATATACCTATCAGTGGGCCAATTCCTTTAAAAAAAAAAAAAAACAGTTGTGGTTTGTATCCTGGATGTAAGGTCTGCATGGTTCACAGGGCCTGGAACTTGGCTTAACATTTTTCTGCAGTCTTTATGGTTTATATCTAGACATCTCTCCCAGCACTGGGGCACTCTACCCATTGGTGTATTACACCACTGATGAGTTTATCGCTGCATAGCATGCGTAGGAGATGAAGACTTGTTGGAAAAGGTGGGTGAATCTGAGTGCGCCTTGCCCCAACTCCTCCCTTTGCTGTTTTCTGGCTGCCTTGAGGAGGGCAGCTATTCCTTCACTGTGCCCCTCTGCCACACTATGCTGCTGTAGAGCCTGCAGCACACTGTGGACTGAAACATAAGCCAAAATAAACCTCTCCTCCATTAAGTTGTGGGTGTTGGGTATTTTGCCCAGAAATGAGGAAAGGAACTAAGATAGTGGCTCTTAAAGTTACCAAACTTTTTAAAGAAGAACCCCCCCCCCCAAATATATTTTTCTACAGCCCCACAAAATTATGCTGCCAGGCCTCAACCGTGTCCACTAAAGGACCAAAGCTGTATATCTCTGGTAGGTCCCAGGGCTGCTCAGATTAGATTAGGTTGCCTAAATCCTGATAGGGTCACAAACCACACTCCAAAAGCATTAGTTTCCCTTTCAGTTTAGTTAACTCAGTCCATTGAAGATGTATCTGACTGGTTTTACACAAAGGAGCTACAGGTCCTTAACACTCACTCAATTACATTTGCAAAAGAAAATGCTAGCCTGGTGGAAACTGTCAAGTTTAAGGGGTAAGGCAGAAGCAGAAGGCAGAAGCCAGATGCAGGCTGCCAGGCCTGGAGCAGCTGTGCTGGGATTGGAGGTGAGAGGTGTGGTTTGACTGATCCCCTAAACTGTTCTGCTTTCACAGCTTTTCCACTCTTGACTTTGCAAACCACAAGTTCTCAGAAGCACAGATGCTTCTCCCGGTGGTTCTCATCTCCATAACAGGAAAGTTCTGTTTGCAGCAAGGAACACAGGACACTTGTTGATTAAAAGTGAGGAGCCAGTCAGTAACTCTCCACAGCACTAGGACAGATGTCTTTTTCCTTGTGATATTTTAAGTGCTACAAGCACACTACAAACGTCCCTCACATCTTCAGTATTATTCACTGTAGTTCTTTCTACATCATAGGCCCTGAAGAAATATTTTGTGGATAAAATATTTTTTTAAGTTAATAGAGGGGCTGGGGAGATAGCTCCGTGGCACAACTGCCTGCCTGGCAAGTGCAAGGTTGTGAGTTTGAACCCCGGACCTGCAAAAAAAAAAGAGTTAATGGAGCAGGCTAGCCATAATCTAATCCAAGCTCTGGAGCAGGGCTCTCCTGTGCATAACTCTAAGAATAAGTACAGAGTTGCCACATGAAAACAATACCTTTACTTTACAAATATTGAATAAACAGGTAACAGGTAGGTAGTCATTATTTCTTTTTTCGTTTTTCAGGTCTCACTATGTAAGTTCAGGATGGCCTTGGACTTACAGCAATTCTCCTGCCTCATCTTTCCAAGTACTAGGATTATAGGCATGTGCCAACACACCTGGATGTAACTGTTTCTAAGAAATATATGAAGTTCTAAATTTATTTACTTAATTCTTTTTAAGATTAAGTTTAGAGGGGCCCGGCAGGATGGCTCAGTGGTCTAAAGCACATGCTTAGGAAAGCTTGCGCAGCTGAAGGGACCGTGATTCAATCCCCGGCACCACATGCTGTGCCAGCCCTGCCCTCAGGGCAGGCAGAACAGGCCATAAAAATAAAAATAAAACAAACAAACAAAAGTTCTGAAACAAGAAAATAAAAAAAGATTAAGTTTAGAATTCCTGTTAAGTGTAACATTAAACTTGTTATCTATTTTAAAACTAATGTAAGCCGGGCGTGGTGGCTCACGCCTGTAATCCCAGCACTTGGGAGGCTGAGGCAGGAGGATCGTTGTGAGTTCGAGACCAGCCTGGGCTACAAAAGTGAGCTCAAAGACAGCCTGAACTGCACAGTGAGACCTGTCTCAAAAAAAATAAATAAATAAATAAAAAATAAAACTAATGTAAAAAAGAAAAAAGAAACTAATGCAAACCTTGTGTTAATTAGTGGTTTGAGTTTCCATATATTTGTTAAGAGAATATTTCACATGTTGACATTTCCTTGCACAATCAAGGTTTATTAACGTTGTGAAGCAGAAAATCACTGAAATGACCTTCAAAATTCTGAGGTATGAGAATAAAGATGCTAGATACATTAGAGAAGAGATTAAATGGACCAAGGAACTAAAGTGAAACACAATGAGGTCAAAGAAAGAGTACCTTTGGAGAAATGGAAGCTTGACTGAAATGGAAAAGAAAAAACAAATGTCCTAAGTGAGCAGATACAGAATAGCATGCTAGGATATTTGATTTAGACATCTGTTATAGAGTGAGAACTGTAATAAGATATTAGGCTGGAGATAGTGCTCATGTCTGCAATTCCAACACTTAGGAGGTTGAGGCAGGACGACCATCAGAAGTTCAAGGCCAGCTGGGGCTACAAAGTGAGTTCAAGGCCAGCCTGCACTACATAGAGAGATTGGTCAAAAAAAAAAAAAAAAAAAAAAAAAAAAAAAAAAAAAAAGAGAGAGAGAGAGAGAGAGAAAGAGAGAGAGAGAGAACAATATGGCTGTTCTATAGTTAAAAAGTGGTATGTCAATGTATCTTCAGAACAAACTCAGGACAGTATCTTGTTTTAGCAGGAGACAGAAATTAGTACCAGGGATCAAGGTTAAACAACCTGGTCAAGTTCACAGTGGTGGTTCAGAGGCAGAAATGAATTTCAAGCCAAGCACTGTCCAACTCCAGGGCCTGGCCATCTGTTTACTATGCAGCACTCAGGAGTGAGTGACCTTTCTGATCAGTAGTCCGAGGAAGACAGGACTCCAAGGGACAGAGAATGTAATTCACATGTCAAGCTCTAAGTTGGGGTGGTAATGGCAAATGCCTCATGCTCATGCACAATCATTAGATTTCTCTTCTACAAAGAGGGACTATGGGGAAGATGTGTATGTGTGCTAGCATGTTACACAGACATTTAGCTTTAAATGTAGTTCTCCAAAGCCTGGGACTTAGCAATGGTATATGACCTCCGGTGGGATGGCTCAGTGGTCTAAAGCACCTGCTTAGGGGGCAGCTGCAGGGACAGCGGTTCAATCCCCGGCACCACATGCTGCACCAGCCCTGCCATCAGGGCAGGCTGAGCCAGCCATGAAAATAAATAAATAAACAAAAGTTCTGAAACAAGAAAAAAAAAAAAAATAAAATTCAAAAAAAAATGTTCTTTGCCATCCAGTGATTCTTGTTCCCAAAATTACTAACATTTTGTGCCCAGTCATTAAAATATGTTTCAGAGGACTCATACCAGAGTTTACCCATAACAGGACAATCAAAGCCATATCCTGGGATAAAAATTCAGGAGACAACTTACCATCTCATTCTTCAAGAGATCATACAGGCTGGTGGCTCCCTCAGGAATCTGTCTGGTGAGCCAGTCTTACTACCCTCGCTCATGGTTCAGCTCTCTCTCTAGCACACAATGCAGTACAGACCCAAGAGCAGATTGTCCTTGCACTAGCCTTCGCTGTCTGCCATCTGTGCAGCCTCGCAGCATCTTGTGGCCTCTTTCTGCCACAAGACCCTGGCCTGCTCAGATCCTAGTGATCAGATTCCTACTCTGGACACTGGGTCCCATGACTGTATGTGGCCCTGTGATGCCCAGACATCAGAGAGCAAGAAGTAACTGAGTTAAAGTAGAGCGCAAATGAAAACCAAGCAATTGTCCAACACCAACCAAAATGAACAAAATAGAAAACCATACACTTGACTGAATTAAATTACCTAGCCTAATACCAAGGGAAAATCTTATAGAAAACAACCTCTCCCACTCTATCTTAAGGGTAACCTGATTTAAATTTTTTGTAGTACTTATTAAAGTGACTGGCACATTATAGCTTATTACCCTTCCTACCCCACTCTCTACAGATTATAAATTCTAAGGAAGCAGAGGCGCATCTCTAATAGTACCTGATACAAGGTGAGCCCTTCCTACATTTAACCTCAGTGAGCGCATAGCAAGAAGTGGGAGGAAGAGATAGGCAAACATTCCCTTGGGTTGGACCAAGGCAGTTTCTGAGGGTCTGCATTGTGCTCTCCCTTGTCTCCTTGCCTCCAGTATGTGTCTTAGAGAACAATCACATTCTTTTTTTTTTTTTAAACCAGGAATTGAACTCAGGACCTTGTGCTTGCCAGGCAAGCACTTGTGCTGCTGAGCTATATCTCCCACCCCTTGTACTGTCACATTCATCACTCTAAACAACATTAGTCATTATAACATCATATTTCCACATTGAATAAAGATGGAAACAACAAGAATAATTATAACTAATATTTTCTGAGAAACACAACTTGACTTTGAGCAGAGAGGGATTCCCCAAGGAATCGTTTTAGCTGCTATGACACGTGAAAGTAGCTCAGAAGTGAAAGATAGGAGTGTGCAGGGGAGGCAGGTGGTGCTTAGGCGGGGACCATTTCAGAGATACAACATATTTAACCTACCTGGCAGCCTCAAAGAGGTGATTTTTGGAGTCCAGTGCAAAATGAAAATATGAGGCACCCTATTCAAAACTATACAGAATTAAGTCAAGCTGGCAGCAGCAAAAGAAGGAAGCAAGCACAGGGTCTATCTAGGCATTGGACCCTGCACAGCTACACAGTGAATATGGGCACAGAGCCCTCCCCACCTTGTCCTCTCCCTGAATGGGGTATGAGGTTTAGGGGTCAAGGGGAGGCAAGTGGGGGCCAGTGTGTTTAAGTAGAGGGTGCAGAAAGCGTTATGAGTAAGAGTCCAAGGTCACATTTCCTTGAGGATTACATCCATGCGTGTACAACAGCAATCTACGAAGCAACACCATGGTGTTTTTACTGCCTCAATACTGTAGGTTGTGATTTCATATTTATTTAAACATACACTATTTGCATTGGTCATGCTGAGATTGGTGACTCCACTGTTACCTTTTCAAATGTTTCCCCTAGTTTTATTACAGCATTGTCGAAATAGTACACATTTAAGACATACAATGTCTTAATGCAATGTTTTGATATATATTGTAAAATGTTGATCATAACCAAGGTAATTAACATATTTACTATTCATGTAGTTACCTTTTTCAAAGGATATTTAAAGCATACTGAACTGTATTATTCACTATAATCATATTGCTGTACATTAGAACTCTGGAAATTATCATCTTGTGTATCAGAAACTATATATATACCCTTTGACCAAGACCTTCTCGTTTCTCCCACTCCAAACCCCTAGTAATCATCACTCTACTTCTTGGGCCCGGCGGGATGGCTCAGTGGTCTAAAGCGCCTCCTTGGGAAAACTTGGGCAGCTTCAGGGACCGCGGTTCGATCCCCGGCACCACATGCTGCGCCAGCCCTGCCGTCGGGGCAGGCTGAGCCAGCCATAAAAATGAGTGAATAAACAAAGGTTCTGAAACAAGAAAAATAAATAAACAAATAATTTAAAAAAAATCATCACTCTACTTCTAAGAGCTTCATTTGCTTAGATACCACATGTAAGTGAGATATTGCAGCATTTGCCCTTCTTTGTCTGGCTTATTTCAGTTGGCATGTTCTCCAAGTTCAACTATATTCTCTCACAGGGAAAATATATATACTTTCTATTTTTTCTTTTTGGTGACAGGATCATGCTATGTAGTCAATGCTGCCCTCAAACTCACTCTATAGTCCAGGTTGGCCTTGAATTCCTGGTGATCCTCCTGTCTCAGCTTCCCAAGTGCTGCACTTACAGGTACACCCTACCATGTCTAGCATTGTATGTTACATTTTGTCTGTTGACATAGTTGTTTCCACATCTTGGCTGTACACACAGTTGCAAATTTCTCTTTGACATACTTGTTTTATTTCCTCTGGATGTATGTCCACACTGGGAATTGTTGGATCACATAGTACAGAAGCTCTATTTTTAATTCTTTGAGGAGCTGCCATCTGTTTTCCATTAATGGTTGCACCAATTCTCCAACATTACCTCTAAAAAATAAAAGTATATAGAAATCATGCAGGTGGGAAAAGCTGAACTCTCCTGTCTTATTTCCATGGTGCCAGGTACCCAAAATAATTAGTTACACAGAACTTATCAGTGGAGTAGGTGGAAAGCCATGAGCCTGACCTTGTACCTCTTATCAAAGCAAGCATTGTTGGATGGCGGCAGAGAACTGAAGTTCTTCAAATTTAAGAGAACATGGAAAACTCATTAGAGTATTACTTGATTTCAAATCCTGGTTTTCCACATACTAGTGTACACTCAGTCAAGATATTTATTTAGTTATTAAAATGTTAACTTGTGGGGTTGGGGAGATAGCTCAGTGGTCTAAGTGCCTGCCTGGCAAGCGCAATGACCCAGGTTCAATCTCCAGCACCACATGTTGTGTTGGCCCCATGCTGAGTCAGCCACTGAAACTGGGCATGGTGGTACATACCTGTAATCCCAGCACTGGTGAGGCTGAGACAAGAGGATCAGTACAAGTTCAAGCTGCACAGCAAGACCCTGTACCAAATAAATAAATAGATAAAAGATCTTTAAAAAAAATTTTTTTTAGGGCCCGGCGGGATGGCTCAGTGGTCTAAAGCGCCTGCAGGCGGCTGCAGGGACTGCAGTTCGATCCCCGGAACCACATGCTGCACCAGCCCTGCCCTCGGAGCAGGCTGGGCCGGCCATAAAGATAAATAAACAAACAAAAGTTCTGAAACAAGAAAAAAAAATTTAAAAAAAATTTTTTTTAAAGTTAACTTGTTTTTAGCCAGACGTGGTGGCGCACGCCTGTAATCCCAGCACTGGGGAGGCTGAGGTGGGAGGATTGTTGAGAGTTCAAGACCAGCCTGGGCTACAAAGCTGAGCTCAAGGCCAGCCTGAACTGTACAGCAAGACCCTGTCTCAAAAAGATAAAAAAGAAAAAAAAAGTTAACTTGTTTTTAAATACTTCAAGGTAAATCTTTTAAGACATTTCTAGGCATATACAATGTACTTTCTTATTTTATACACAAATAAACTATGCCAAATATTTTTATTAGTGTCTATTAAAATAGTCATATCTCAATATCATGGCGTAATTGTTCTCAGAGTCCTTGCCTTTATAATATTGGACGGCAAGTTCCTCATATATAAAATATAGTATTTGTACGTAACCGTCACCCATTATCTGTATACTTTAAATCACCTCTATGAGGGGCCTGCATGACAGCTCAGCAGTCTAAAGTGCTTGTTTAAGTAAGTTTAGGCAAGTGGGCAAGGACAGAGGCTTGAGCCTGGCATCAACTGCCGCGCCAGCCCTGCCTCTAGGGTGGGCTGAGCTGGCAAAAAAAAAAAAAAAAAAAAAAAAAAATCACCTCCATGTTATGCACAGTGCTGGATATAACATAAATGTTATATAAACAACTGTTATGCTGTATTGCTTAGAAAATAATAATACAGGGGCTAGGGAGATAGCTCCGAGGCACAAGTGCCTGCTGGGCAAGTGCAAGGTCGTGAGTTCGAACCCTGGTCCCACAAAAAAATAAAGAAAATAATAATACAAAAACAAGTCTGTATTTTCAATAATTTTTTTGATATACACAATTGGGAGTTGGCTGAATCACAGGACAGACTGTATTACAACTGTCTTACAGACTTCCTACAATTTCAAATGTATACACATTACTTACCAAAACAGCCCTATTCACAAACATTCACAAACACGTCTCCTGTTTGGGGTTATTAGAGAACAATACTTTGCTGAATATTTGTTCACTTGTACCAGTTTGATAGGATAAAATCCTAGGAGCGGAGTTCCTGGGTCCAAGTTTTATTATTATTATTATTACTATTATTATTATTATTATTATTATTTTGGAACCGAGGATCAAACCCAGGACCTCGCACTTGCCAGATAGGCACTTGTGCCCCTGAGATATGTCCTCAGCCCCTTATTTTTAATTTTAACAAATATTACCAAATCAGGCAAGTTATTTAAATGGGCGTGATTTGTTCATTTTTGTAAATAATGGACAACAATAATTTCCTTTTTGTGTGTGTGTGTGTGTGACCAGGGTTCGAACTTAGGGCCTAGAACTTGCCCGGCAGGCTCTTGTGCCTCGGAGCTATCTCCCCCCATCCCGGGATAACAATAACTTTCTCAAAGGATAAAATGAGATGGAGGGGTCCAGCAGGATGGCTCAGTGGTCTAAAGCACCTGCTTAGGAAAGGTTAGGCCGCTGCAGAGACTGTCCCCAGCACCACATGCTTCGCCAGCCCTGCCCTTAGGGCAGGCTGAGCTGGCCATAAAAATAAATAAACAAACAAAAGTTCTGAAACAAGAAAAAAAATAATAAAATAAAATGAGATGGAGACATATAAATGTCTACTATACAGCAAAATATATATATATATATATATATATACACAAATTTGACATTAATTCTAAATGCCAATTTCCTATTGAAATAGTTGATAAATGCCCCTTATAACAAATATATCCCTAATAAAAACAAAATGTACTGAACTATCATACCAATTTAAAATATATCTTCCAGCCAAGTAGTGGTACAAGCCTGCAATCTCAGCTACTTGAGAGGCTGAGGCAGGAAAATCATAAACTTCACGTTAGCCTGGACAATTTAGAGACCCTATCTCAAAATTTTAAAAGGGAGCTCCACCTTCCGCCCTTGTCTTTTACGATGTTGTAGCTAGCAGTTCAGGTCTACATTTTCGGGCTCTAGGTCATAGGCTGTGTAGGACAGGAGGACACGGGGTTCCCTACAGGCCTCCATGAGTAAAAACGTTACAGCTCAATTTAAAGTAATTTGGTTATTAGTAAGATCTAACTATGAAAAAAAGTACTTTGACAAAAAGATGGCAATTGTAGACGGGTCTTTCCTCTTAAGCCTCGGGGCTGCCGAGGCGTCTTTCAAATTTGTCCCGAGTGCGGTAAGAGGTTAATGGGACTTCTTCGAGCGAAGCCCGCAAGCGTCGGGCCCGGCAGCCCCGGCTGAGCCCGGCCCCAGGGCAACTCCATGGCCGCGCTCCCCGCGGCCGTTTCCGCGGGGCCCCGGACCCCGACCCGACCCGGACCCACCCCGCGGCGAGCCCCGGGCCGGGCACCGATCCCGAGCGGGGGGCTCTTTCTCGACCGGGGCACCGCACAGCGCCGGCCGCCCCCTCCCGGGTCCCGGCCGCCGACCTGAACGTGGCGCGAGCGGCGCAGGCCGAGTGCGGAGCGGCGAGGGCGCCTGGCCGCCCGGCGCGGCTCTCCACACCCCCACCCGTGTGCCGCGCGGCGGCGGCGGCGGCGGCGGCGGCGGCGGGGGAGCTGAGGCCGGGCCAGCCGGGCGCCCGAGCGCGCTTCCGCCGGCCGCGCCGTGCCGCGCACGCCGCGGGAAATGGGAGGCTCGGCCGCGGGGGCGGGGGCCGCGCAGCCGGGGACTTTCAGGAACTGCAGGAGCGGGCGGCGGCCGGAGTCGCCCAGCGCCGAGACTCGGGGCGAGGCGGAGCCTCCGCCGCGCCGGGGCCCATTCGCAGCCGCGCCGTCCTAGCCCTCGCCCTGTCCGCCGCGGCGTGGGAGACGAGGCGGCCGCCCCAGGCCAGGGGAGCCTTTCGCCATGGCCACCAAGGTGAGGAGGGGAGTGCGGGGCGAGGGGGTGCGGGCCTGGCCGGCGCTCGGCCCCGCCGCGGGGCCGGGAGCAGGTCGCGGCTGGAGACGCCGACGGCCGGGAAGCCCTCCGCGGGTCCTCGGGGTCAGCGCTGGCCCGGCCGGCGTCCTCGGTCGCGGGCCGGGCGGCCGGCCAGGTCCTGGGGTCCGGACCCCCGGTGGGGCGCGACGGGGCGCGTGCGCCTTTTCAAAGTTTGCACCTGAGCCTGGGCTGCGGGATCTGGCCCGAAAGTCCCCGGGGTGTCGGGCAGCCCAGCGACCCTCCGCCGGACCTCGCCACCGCCCCGACCGTGGCGTGCGAGGAGTCGCTGCCTGCGAGGAGGGGACGCGGCTCGGCCACCCAGCGCCTCCGCCGCCGCCACTTTTTTTTTCTTTTTCTCTCTCTCTTTCTTCCCCCTCCCCTCCTTTGTTTTGCTACATTTTCAGTTTGAATAGTTTTTGTCAGCATGAATAAAATACCAAGTGTGCTTTCAGCAGTTACGTGTTTTCTTGAAAAAAAAAAAAAAAAAAAAAAAAGAAAAGAAAAAGGCCCAGGCCCAAATTACGTGGTGGAACTTTGCTGCGTGATAATTGGCTAAATATTGTTGGCTTATTTTATGTTATTGTTTGTGAAATTAGCCGTCATCCTCGAGTAGCTGAGTTTGTAAAAGCTGCATTTCCGTTTCTCTTTCCTGGGTCTTTTCCGCAGCTTGTTAAAGTAGTCAAGGGAAATGAGGACCTGGGATGGGAGGCGCCATCAGGGAGCTATTGATTGGTGATGTGGTAGGAGCCTTGGGTTTACTTGTGCACATAGTTGTTTGAATCTCACTCATATAAACATCAATACTCATTTCCATATTTATTTTTGAAATCTCAAAGCTACAATACTTTGGGTTGGTGAAAGCCTTGGTTCTTTTGTTGTTGGTCCAGTTCTGCTTTTGGTGGAGAGATAATTTAAAACTTGGTAAGAAATTTGAAATTCCTTTCAGAGATCAGAATTGTCTTCAGTTTTGTCTATTAAAGTTAGTGTTCAATTTTATTCTGTTAAAGTTGAATAAATTCTGTGCTCTGTCTCTGAAGTGCAGTGTTTATACAGCAGGAGTGGAGCGAGTCTTCGCCAGGGAATCTTGCTGCAGTCCCTTGACATAATTACCTTCTTGTTAATATATTTTGGTTGTGCTGTTTCAGGTTTTATTAGCTGCATACAACCTGCCACTTTTTTTTTATTTTTTTATTTTTTATTTTTTATTTTTTTTCACTTTTCTAACATATATATTTTTTGTTGGTCTTTTCAAAAATAAAGCCTAAACCAGGTGTGGTGATGCATGCATGTAATTCCAGTGCTCAGATGGCTGAGGCAGGAAGGTTACTGCTGGGTCAAGGCCAGCTTGGGCTACATAATGAGTTCAAGGACAGTCTGAACTACACAGTGAAACCCTGTATCAAATAGGCCAAAGATGTATAAAGAATTTTTATTTTGAGGCTTGTTCCCAAATAGTCAAAAAATGACCAGTTACTCTATTGCACAATCTGCTTGGGACTTTAAGCAGCTTGTGAATGGGACCTCTTCCATGGAGTTCAGTTGTGGGCTGTTTTCTGCTCTGATCTTCTATACTTCAGATGGGATGCAGTTTGGCTACTGCCTCAGGTATACCTCATGAAAATTTTATTGGTGGTGAAACCTGAACCTAATTTTTATACCAAATTGGAAAGAGTTAATGAACTTGAGTTGATGTGTCGTCACTGAACACACTTTATAGCACGCATAAGCACGTCCTACTTTGTTATCTGCTGCTCGGAAGGCATGGTCCCATAATTCTGACTCAGCTTTCTTTCTTGGGGAGCGGGTACCTTCTGTGGAAGACCTCATGCTTCCAGGCAGGCGCTGCTCCTGAGCCTCTCTGCCAGCTTTCTAATCACAGTTCCACCTGGCACTCCTTTCCTTGTCACTATTTGAAGAAGACCAGCTATGAAGCATGTGGTAAAAGAGTCCACTTGGAGCTTTCGTGTTTTCCTGCATCTTGATGATTCTTGCATTAGTCCCACGTCTCATTTCTCAGTGTTTCTGCTCCCTTCATTCTATCTTTTCCTTTCCCCAAATCTGAGTAGTTAAGATTTTTTCCCCCTTTCCTTTGTTTAATTGGGTAGGTGAGGTGAATAGACTTGCTAATGATGATTAAATTTTAAGAAAGTTTTAGGCTCAAATGGCACTCTGGCGTTTGCTTATAAGCATTATGTGATTTGAAATAAATTACATATTTGGATATTTTAGGTGGTGCTGGATTGCCCTTGAATTTACCAGAGAAATTTTAGTTCCTTCAGATCATTTTCTTATTCATAGCTCTGTTTTCTTGAAAATCCACTTACCTATCATGGTTTAAAAACTCTCTCAGTAGATTCACAATAGACAAAAAGAAAAACTTGCTTTTAGAAAAACTGTAATTGGGCAGTTCTTTGCTGTTTAAGACAGTTCATCAGCAGCTGCACTTTTAAGAGGCATTATTTGTTTTCTAGTGCTTATCTTTCCTCAGTAGATAGCTGAATTCAGTGTAAGTGCAGACACCACCCTGAGCCCAGTATTTCTCATTTAACAAATGCAGTGAAGCTTCAGATGAGTGTGTAGTCTTGAACTGTATTGGAAGTCTCTGAAGGCTCTGTTTTGACCAAGTTCCATAATGAATTTGAGTAAATTAAATTCCACCTAAAAGATTGGGTATTCAGAAAAATTTTTTTTCCATATATGTCGAAAGGGACATAAAATAATTAATTCCACTAATCCACATCTACTTAGCTGTAAATTCCACGTTAGATTTAACTGTTGGCAATCATTTTGGTACCTTGTGTGCTTATGCAACCACCCTTTGAATTCCTTATGTTTTGTTTTAAGGAGTAAGCATTACAACAAGATTTTTGGAGTTCTTCGTGCTTTTTTCCCCCAACTTCTTCAAGCTTCAATATCTAAAATGGCATTATTATACAATTTGTCTGAGTTAAGTAGGTGTGGGATGTTAAAAATCCTAATAGGAAATAAGTAAATTGATTAGTACTGTTCTGCGGGGTAGTAGATTTGTGAGAACAGTTTAGAAAGCATACTTTGTAGTTTGTCCTATGCAAAAGCATCTTTATTAAAGAATAGAAAGTTCTAAAGGATCTTAAAAGATTAAGGTTGATTGTTAGTGTTTTTTTAAAAGAACTATAAGAAATACTTCATTCAGTTTTGTATAACGATAATTTAAGTATCTTAAAATGTACAATTTTTTTTTTTTTTTTTTTGTCTTTTTGAGACAGGGTCTCACTATGCAGTTGAGGCTGGCCTTGAGCTCACTTTTGTAGCCCAGGCTGGTCTCGAACTCGCACCAATCCTCCTGCCTCAGCCTCCCGAGTGCTGGGATTACAGGCGTGAGCCACCACGCCCGGTTAAAATGTACAATATTTGTGTAAAGAAAATTTCTGGCAGAAATATGAGATAATTTACTGAAGGAGTAGACTAGAAAGCATTAAATTTTGCAGCTTTTTAAAATGGTGCCCTCTAGCTGGGTGTGATGGTGCATACCTGTAATTCCAGCATTTAGAAGACTGAGGCAGGAGGATTGTTTCGCAAGACCAGCCAAGGCTACAAAAGTGAACTCAAGGCCAGCCTAAACTGCATAGCAAGACCCTGTCTCAAAAAGACAATAAATAAATAAATAAATAAATAGGTGCCCTGAACACCCTATAGACCCTTCCCTAAAAATACCAAAAAAAGGTGGGGGGGCCTGATGAGATAGCTCAGCTGTCTAAAGCACCTGCTGAGGCAAGCTTAGGCTACTGCTGGGACCACAGTTCAGTACCAGGCGCCACATGCTGTGCCAGCCCCTCAAGGCAGGCCGAGCCAGCATAACATAAGTAAATAAATAAATAAGAAAGACATGATTATTTTTTTTTGTTTGAAAAAGTAAAGAAATTGTGCTTTTATATTAATCATTTGAAAATTAAATCTGAGCTACTTCACCCAAAACTTTGAAACTTTTGTGTATGCTTTTCCATTCATTCTTAGTGTTGTTCTGTGCCCTCTTTCTTTGTGCACACCTTCTTATATATCAGGGTTTATTCCTATCACAGGTCCCTCAGTCTCAACTGCATGTATTTTGGTAACTAATGACTACCTCCTTTACAATGTCATCAGCCTCAGGAGGCAGGGCCTCTGTATTTGTTTACCTGTGTGTCCTCAGTGGTGGTTTGGAAGAGCAAAAAGGTATTTCAGTCAAGCTCACATATAAATGTTGAAAAAACTTTAATCTCCAACTGTAGGCTTTGGTTCTTTTAATTGTATTTTAGTAAACATCTTTAAAAAGTATCCCTGTACTGTGCAAAATTTGTACTGTAGCAGCAGTGTTTTTTTTTTTTTTTTTTTTTTTTTTAATGCAATAACTTATTCACTACTGTTGAATGAGAAAATTTGTGGGTTGGTTGGTTGGCTGTGTGGCATTAGGGATCAAACCCAGAAATGCTGGATCATTGGGCTACATCCCCAACCCTTTTTATTTTTTTAGAGTCAGTGTCATTTAAGTTCCCTGGGCGGACCTTGAATTTGCAGTCCTCCTGTCTCAGCCTACAGAATAGCTAGGATTACAGGCCTGTGCCACTGGTGAGTCTTACTTTTTAAAGTAGTTGGAACCAGCCTCACTTCTCTGACTTTAGAAGACTTGTTTTTAACCTTTGAGTTGTCAGCAGTGTCCTTTGTGTATTTAGAAAAGGAAAAGGTTTAGGCTTATCTTTTTTATTTCTAACTTGATTGTATTGGGGGTTTTTTTGTTTGTTTGTTTTTTTAGCGGGATCGGGGTTCAAACTCACAAGCTTGCACTTGCCCAGCAGGCACTTGTGCCATGGAGCTATCTCCCCAGCCCCTAACTTGATTGCATTGTGAAAACAGAATCTTATTAAATAACTAATACTAAACCTGTGAATTTTTTGAAGAACTTTATATGTAAGAAAGAGTTTTCACAGATGTCAATCCAGTGCATTGAAAAACTACATATGATTTGTAATTGTGTGTGTATGCTGCTTGGTGTCTGTGTCCTTATAAATTTATTTTCTCTATTTATCTCTTGGGTCTTTTGTTTACTTAATGGAGACATTATAACAATTGGGTTATAATGATAGTTACTTTAAGTTCAGTATTACTAAATTCCAGGTAGCTGAAGTTTTTCCTCATTATGAAGTGAACCTTTTTATGATTTAATTAGCTTATTTTTGGTAAACATTTGCTTGATAAATAAAATAACTATAGCAGAATCACTTTTTCCTACAGACTGACTGATAAGAGGTTTTTGTCTATCTATATATATTTGTGTTTACTGATACAATTGGCTTTCTTTTTTTTTTTTTGTGGGACCGGGGTTCAAACTCACGACATTGCACTTGCCCAGCAGGCACTTGTGACTCGGAGCTATCTCCCCAGCTCCCTACAATTGGCTTTCTGCATACTATTTTGTACCTTTATTGAGGTCAGTCCCTAGCTTCTTGAAATTTGAAACTTGTCCTCCAGCATTTTTGGGAGATTTGTGCAGTTTGTCTCTTTTTTCAGTGGTTATCATAAGCATGTTAACATATTTAAGTTGAAGTGTAAAGTTACTCTAGGTTATTACCATTCCTGAATGATGAAAGACCTAAAGTTATTTGACTGCAGTTATCTGTAGGATAATCAGTTAATGTTTAGTACTTTAGTTCTGTATTTTTCCCTACAAATGAGACTTTTTTTTAATGCAGTTAGTATTTATTTAGATTTAATCCCATTGTACTGTCTTTTTTTTTTTTCTTGTTTCAGAACTTTTGTTTGTTTATTTATTTATTTTTATGGCCAGCTCAGCCTGCCCCGAGGGCAGGGCTGGCGGATCGAACTGCGGTCCCTGCAGCCGCCTGCAGGCGCTTTAAACCACTGAGCCATCCTGCCGGGCCCCTGTACTGTGCCTTTGCTTGTTACTTTTTTCTTGTGTTTTCTGTCCTTCCTTAGGATGATTTCTGTTCTGCCCAAACTGATTTAGGATTTTCATTAAAAAAAAAAGTGTACTGTAGGTAAATTTCTCATGTACAAAAATACATTTTACCTTATTTAATGATACCTACTTTAGGTTGACAGCATTTTCTTTAAGCACAATAAAGCTGTTCTTTTCTTTTTTCCTTTTTTTGTTTTCTGTGGCTTTTGGATCACTGACAAGCCAGCTAATTCCTGTTCTTCTGTTAGTGTTTAACTCGTCTTTCTGCCTACTTTTAAGACTTCTGTCTATCTTTGGTGTTCTTCAACTTGATTATAGTGTGTCTGTGTGTGGATTCATTGGCACAGGTCAAGGAGTGTCTTGGCACTCCTGAGGGTGGGTGCTTTGGTGGCACAATAGTGTGGCTCAGGAGAGCTCTCTGTGGTGATGTAATATCCCCTCTGTCCAGCCTCTGTAACCACCTGCCATGTAAAGCTAAGGAGAACTGGAAGTATGAGACTAAGAAAGTGTGCTGTTAATTTTAATTTAAATAGCTATGTGGAGCTAATGGCTACTATATTGGCAAGTGCAGTTCTAGAAAGTTCTTAGTAATTATTTTCTGAACATTGCTTCTGCATTTTTCAGGTTCAGCAAACATCCAGCTTTCCATCTCTCTGTTTGTCATGTTTTCCTTGTGCTGTATTCTGGATAGCTTCTTTGGCTCTTCTTACCTTCAGTTCATAATTCTTCATTCAATCAGTCCTAATATGCTCTTATTGTGCATTTAATTTTCAGTTTCAGTTCTAGTCTTAGAAATTATATATGTTTCTATTTCAAATATTCTTGGTTATTCTTTATTTCTTCCCGTTCTTTGTTCATCTTTTTGTAGTGTTGTGTCTATTCTAGTATCAGAACTCTGATTCAGCCTCTCCGTCTATTCTCATTCATGGTGGTTTGTTTTCTTAGGGTTGTTTGCTTCTGAACTTCCCATCTAAGTGAATTCTGACAGTTAGGCTGAAGGTGTATTCTTCCAGTAGAATTTGTATTTGCTTATACCAGTCTCCTGGAGACACAACACCCTTAGGTTATTGTGTCTTTACTTTTGTCTTACTGTTTTTCCAGTCATATTGAGTAGCATACATGTGGACCTTTGGTCTCAGGAGACATTGCCCCCGCTGTGCACCAGTAAGACATTTTCTTGGTCTCTCCTTTTGTGCATTTCTTAGACTGAATTCCTTTTGCAGTCCCAGCTTGTAGCTGGTACAGAAACCCTTATCTCTTATTTTCCTGCCTCCTGTGCAGCCCTGAAAGTTCCAGCTCACGTCTCCAGGATTTGGTGGAGATTCCTAGGGTGAAATCCTACCTCAGCACAAATTCTTCTCCTGAGTTTTTTGCCTTTTTTTTTTTTTTTTTTTTTTCTTGCAGTCCTCTCCAGAGCACTCCAATGCACATGCTTGTGCCTGTTGTGTCATTTGCTTTTAATATTATTCTCAGTATTTCGATTGTTTCAGTCCAGTGGTGCCTCAAATATTACTGTGCTACATTTACTATAACAAATAGCAAACAAGAAAATGATGGAAGTAGAGTATGTCCACAGTGTCTGATCCTTCAGGGAAAGGTTAAAAAAAAAAAACAAAAAACCAAGGTTGTCAGCATTTGGTTGATACCAAAGCTCCAGTCAAGCTGTCAAAGTTATACACTGTGGTCATGTTTCAACTTTCCAGTTGGTGTTCTCTTTTCTCCTCCCTCTTCCCTCCCTCCCTCCCCCCTCCTCTCTCCTCTCTCCTCTCCTTTCTCCTCCCTCCTCCTCTCTCCTTCCTCCTCCCTCCTTTCTCCTCTCTCCTCTCTCCTTTCTTCTCTCTCCTCTCTCCTGTCTCCCTCCTCTCTCTTCTCTCCTCTCTCCTCCCTCCTCCTCTCCCTCCTCTCCTCTCTCCTCCCGCCTCTCTCCTGTCTCCTCCCTCCTCTCCCCTCTCTTCCCTCTTCCCTCCTCCCACTTCTCCCTTCTTCTCTCCTCCCTCCTCTCCCCTCTCCTCTTCTCCTCTCTCTTTTTTCATAGACAGGGTTTCATTATGTAATCTAGCAATTCTCCTGCCTCAGCCTCCCAAGTGCAGAGATTCCAATTGGTGTTGCTTTTCCTCCATTTTTTCCTTTTGACTAATAAAAACATGATGTCTTTTGCCTTTATTCACTTGAAGCACTGCAGATATAGTAATTCAGTTTTTCTAAGTGATTTTATTATCTGAATATTAAATTATATAGTATTATACCTACAGAGGAAGTACTAAAAAAACCCACAGATTTGTGAATTTTAATTTTATTTATTTATTTATTTATTTATTTTTTTTTTTTTGTGGGACCAGCGATTTGTGAATTTTAAGTCAAAGAGATATGTAAGCTTAAGGATAAATGGAGGCAGGAAATGCAACTTTGTTATAACTGGTACCCATTATCTCAAAGAATGACAATTCCTTGAGATTTATTTGATCTTCTGTTGAGCCTTTAGTCCATGTTGTGATGTCAGTGTGAAAGACTTCTTCCTATGAGCACTTTTCCCATGTAGCAATGCCCTGGAGGAGGACAGGCTTTCTTCAGAGTCTTAGCAGGGCTTCTAATACTGCTTACATCAGCTAGGCCTTTAAAGGAATAGAGTCATAAGTCTTTTATTTTTAATGTGTTTAGTGAAATTTAGCTCATATTCTTATATCAGTTGCTTTGCAAATGCTTATACAGTACATCTCAGTCTGCAGGTCCACACTTGTTTGATCAGATCCTAAATATTTATGTTAATAACTTCATTAGCTAATATGTGCCTGACCATAGAAGTAAATTACTTGAATCCTTCCCATTATGGTTTACATCTAAAATGCCCTCGTAGAGATATATATTCAGATATGTGGCTTCTGGAAGATGATTGGATCGTAGAACCACTATCCTTTTTTTTTTGTTTGTTTGTTTTGGTGGGACCAGGGTTCAAACTCACGACCTTGCACTTTCCAGGCACTTGTGCCACGGAGCTATCTCCCTGGCCCCAGAACCACTATCCTTATCACTGGATTAATCCATTGATGATTTCTTACCTAGATATACACATAGAAGGTGGGGCCTATTGAAGAAGCTGAGCCACTGGGGACATGCCTTTGGAGAGTACAGTAGATCTTTCTCCTGGTTCTTTTTTTGTTGTTGTTTCTTTCTGGAACCGGGGATTGAACTCAGGACCTTGTGCTTGCCAAGCACTCCATACTACAGATGGTTTTTGTTTCCCTGACACCTCTAATGCCACACTAATTGCCAAGTTCTTCTTCACTGAAGTATGTGCTCTTCCTTATTCTCAGGCAGCCCGAATCCTCAGTGGTGGAAAGGTTCCCTGAACTGAGCTTCCATTTGTTTTGTTCTTCCATCTGGCTTGCTGGCAGATGATGACTTTGGCTAAGGCTGCCCAGAGTGGGCTCCATGTCCTAGTCCTCGCTCCCTGCTGCGTCCTCGATTTCTTCTGCTTAGGCAGTTTGCTTTCTTGTGTTTTTTTCTTTCTTTGGAGGTTCATGTTCCCTGGAGCATATTCTTTGGACAGGTATAACTTAGTTGTCCACATTTGTAACATTTAAATTTATCAAAGTAGTTTCGCCTTCCAGTGAATTCAGCTGCTCTTCCATTGTCAATAGCAATGCTTACCTTTATCACTCTACCAAATAACTATTGTTTATGGCTCTCACATGGCTTTGTGCAGAGCCTTTACCCAAAAACAATATAAACACAAGTCCTTTTCTGTTCCTGGTGTCTTTGTCTTTCATTATAGTAACTTTCATAACTTTTCCAAACTTGAAAAATATCCAATATAAGTTGTCAGAGAAGGGCAAATTGGACACATATGGGGCGCTCCTACTCGGAGCCCGGCCACTACTTCTTTGGGCAGGGTGGCCCGGGCGGGGCTGGCACAGAAGCAGGGGTTCCTGGGCCACTGTGTCTCCCTTCAATCTCGAATGTGTAGATTTGTATGTTAAAAGTAGCTATCTAGGGGCTGGGGAGATAGCTTTATGGCATAAGTGCCTGCCTGGTAAGTGCAAGGTCATGAGTTCAAACCCTGGTCCTGCAAAAAAAAAAAAAAAGTAGCCATCTAGTTATCTATCTTTTAGTGTCTATACTTTGATACATGTTTTTATCTTTTAACTTCCTTTATATACTCAAGATTTTGAGTAGTGAGCATTTGCTCCTTTTGTAATAAGGAAAAAGCTCCATTTTTAATTTGAAAAATTAGAGCAGAGTCCCAAATTTATCTGTCTTCTGTTAATTTATTTTGAATTATACTAACATGAAAGAGTGTTTAATTAAATCTTGTAAATGGAAAGTGATACTCAGAACAATGTTCCTGTATTCGGGATTACAATGTTAATTGCAATGTAAATTACAAAATTTCTTTCCTTAAGTACTTTATTTTCTTCTTTCAAAGAGAAAGTGTTTTCTGGTACTGGAGGTTGAATCTAGGCCTCACATATATGAGGCAAGTATTTCACTACTGGGCTGCATCCTTCATTAGGTATTTGCTAAATTGCTGGGGCTACCCTTAAACTTTTTTTTTCAGAAAATTATTTAAATATTAATTCAAAATTAAACATTTCAAAACAATTCAACTAAGAAAAAGTTTTCATGATAGTAAAGAATTACCAAGGATAAAACATAACTTAAATACTGGAATGGCAAATATATGACCAACAGTTCTTAACAGTTTGGGGATAGGATATCACACAAAGTTCTAGTATATTGTGGACATGGACAGTGTCCATGACCCTTACCAATGGCCAGGTGTCACTTGTGGGATTGAGCTACCGCTGTTTCCTTGATATCCACCTTGTAGACCCAGACAGAGTCATGACCCATAGGGTGGAGAAGTCCTTTTGTAGAGTATGCTGATGGACATATTTTGCTGCTATATACAGAAGAATAATTGAAAGACTGCTTTGTATACCTCTTTTTCTCCTGTGTTTAAATTGTTTGCCCTATTTGGTGGATTCTTTCTGTTCTCATTCATGGTTGTGGTCTCTAGAATATCTTTTAGTAGTCTGTGTAGGGTTGGCTTTGTCATCATGAAATTCTTTAGTTGTTCTTTGTTCTGGAAGTCTTTCACTTCTCCATTGTACTTGAAAGAGAGTTTGCAGGGTATAGCAGTCTGTGCTGGAATTTGTTTTCTTGCAAGACTTGAAGTACTTTTTGTTCCATTCTTTTCTTGACTTGATGGTTTGTGAAGAGAAATCTACTGTTATTCTGATGGGTTTTCCTTTAAATATGATCTATTTCTTTTCTCTAGAAGCTTTTAGGGTGCTGTTCTTAGGCTGAATTTCTGGGATCTTTATTATATGTCTGGGTGTAGTTTTAATTAGGTTGATGTTATTTGGAGTTTTATATGCTTCAGTTACTGAATGTCAGATTGTTTCCTGATATTTGAGAAGTTCTCTGATATTACTTCTGTCCATGTTCTGTTCTTTTTTTTTTTTTTTTTTTGCCTTTTTGAGACAGGGTCTCACTGCACAGTTCAGGCTGGCCTTGAGCTCACTTTTGTAGCCGAGGCTGGTCTCGAACTTGCACCAATCCTCCTGCCTCAGTCTCCCGAGTGCTGGAATTACAGACGTGCGCCACCATGCCCAGCTATGTCCATGTTCTTTTTATATCATTTGTATAGACTCCTTTTTCACTGATGCCTATTAGTCTTACGTTGTTTATCTTTGCATCATCTTACAGATGTAGAATTATTTTTTTCCTGCATCCTACTTGTTTTTAAGATATCTTTTCTTACCTTTTCATTAGCTGCAACGGTGTCTTCATGGTCTGAAAGTCTATTTTCACTTTCATTCAAATGGTTTTGCCTGCTTGTGATTGAGGTTTTAAGTTCCTTTGTAGAACTTTGAATCTGCTTCATACATTCTATTTCTTTCCTATATTATTCATGGAATCCATCATTTTTCTATTCTCTATTTTTTTTTTTTATCAGTGTCTTCTTTAGAAGCACTTAATGCTTCTTTCATTATAGTTATCATTTTTTTATTTCAGAAATTATTTCTGATCAGGGGGCTAGGGAGATGGCTCAGTAGAATAAGCGCTTGCCTGGCAAATGCAAGAGTCTGAGTTCAATCCGCAGTTCCACAATAAAAAGAAAAGAAATTATTTCTGATCTGATTCCCTGTATACCTTTCTGCAGTTGTTTCTTTATTTCAGATGCTATTATCTCAAGAGATTTCCAGTGTGTGATTTCCAATTTCTTCTATGCTATTGTCTCCTACATTTGTTCTGAGTAGGTTTGGGGCCTGAGAGTGCCGTTTTGCTCATTTTTGTCATTATATATATATATATATATATATATATATATATATATATATATATCTGTCTTCTGTTTGTTTGTTTGTTTGTTTTTGTCTTTTTGAGATAGGTCTCGCTATGCAGTTCAGGCTGGCCATGAGCTCACTTTTGTAGCCCATGCTGGTCTCAAACTCACATTGATCCTCCTGCCTCAGCCTCCCAAGTGCTGAGAGGTGACAAGTGTGTGACACCATGCTCAGCTATAAAGGTCTGTCTTCTGACCCTTGATGTAGAGCTTTGGTAGAATTCTTACCTTAGCACCAGGTCCATATCTACCAAGTTCAAACTTGTCCAGGTGGGTTTGACTTGGATCTGGCTGCTGTGCTCCACTTCTTCATCCTGTAGCCTTTGGAGGTGAACCTGCTGTGCCACTCTCGCAAGATGCTCTGTGCCTGGATCAGCTGGATGGGTCTTGCCTGTAGCCTCTTTGCAGGGAGTTCTGCTGCAGAGTTCCACACCAGAAATGGACTGTGGGTGGAATGAGGGTCCAGCAGGCACCAGGTCTTCTCACTCACATGCTGGCCTGGTCTCTGGATCGAATGAGGACCAGGTAGGACCCAAGCCATCTCACTCACAAGCCCAACCTGGGCTCAGGGTCAAATAAGAATCTGATGGGCCCTGGGTCCTCTGACTCACATACAGGTCCTGAACTCTGGGTGGAATGAGGAGCAGGTGGGGCCAGGCTGTCTCACTTATAACTAGGCCGAAGCCTTAAGCCTTTGAACCTCCTGCCTCAGCCTCCTGAGTAGGTGAGATTATGGGAGTATAGCACTGCAGCTAGGTGTATTTTTAACTTTTAAAAATGTCTAAAATGCTTGGGATGAGGATGTATCTCAGTATTAGAGATGTGCTTGGTATGCTCAAGGCCCAGGGTTGGATGCTCCCACATTGCAAACAGCACCACACATACACACACATCATAAATAATTTTTTTTTAGGGAAGGATCTACAGGGTGTTCAGGGTCTCACTACTAGATTTGACTCGTGGTGATCCACCTGTTTACAGCCTCCCAAGAGCTGGGATTATAAGTGTGCATCCCCACATCCAGTCTCAGTTGCTGTCACAGTGTGTACTGGGGGTGGGGCCGGCATAGCAGGCCCAGGAATCAAATCCCCAGCCCCTGCACCTGCTTGCAGGTACTTTACTCTGCTGAGCTATTTGGCTGGCCCTCATGAAAACTTACTAAACAGCCAGAATAAACCTGAAGGCCTTAAAAATTAAATATTTTATAATTATACCTGGTGCTGAGTACCTTTTTCTCCTGAAGCTTAGAGGATGACTAACCACTAGTTCTTTGTGGCTCAGGAGGGGACCTGTCACTTCTCTTCACCTTCTTACAATCACTTAGTCCCCAGATTTCAGTTGAGAGTGAATATATGCTGAAATTTCACAGCAGCTTTGTAGGTGGGCCTGATAGCTTGTGCTGTGATTGTGCTACCATCTCAGTAAAGCATATACGATGTGTTTTTAGCCGGCTACCACCTCATCCCTAAGAAGCAGGAGGACATCTGTGGTGACATCATGTTGATGCAATCATTGGAGCTCAGATAATACCAGAAAATGTGGAGATAAGAGTTTTAAAATTCTGATAGTATTTAAAACTGCTTCTGGAAAAAAAAAAATAATAATAAAGCTTCTGCTATAGGTGTTGTTGGGTTTTTTTTGGGGGGGGGTTGTTTATTTGTTTTTGTTTTGTTTTGTACTGGGGATTGATTTCAGGACCTTGTGCGTGCTAGCCAGGCACTTATGCTGCTGAGCTATCTCCCCAGCTGCTTTAGTTTTATTATCCCTATGATGCCCCAAATTCTCAACATTTTAAAGCCTTTTAAAACTCATTTCCTTTGTGATAACTCAAAGCGTTTCAAATTCCTTTGAATTCTGTAGAAAACATTTTTTTTTCCAATTTCCCCCATCCCCTGCCTCACTAGTAATCCCTGATACACTGAAGGACTATGGCAGTGGTAATACACTTCCGTCCGAGAGAGAAATTAGATGCTTACTTATTTGGTACAGGGTCTCACTACACAGCTTGGATTCATAGTGGTCTTCCAGTCTCAGCCTCTCCAGCACAGTATTACAGGCACACACTACCACACCTGGTTTTGGGGCTAACACACCATGCCTGGGATCCTGGGGCCAGCAGGGTATGTGGTACCAGGGATCCAACCTAAGTCCTTGTGCTTACCAGGTAGACGCTAAGACCACAGAGCTATCTTCTCAGCTCCTAGATACTTACTAATGTGCATCCATATTTCCCAAATAATGACAATGACTCCTGAGTTGTAGACATTACTCACAGAGCTAAAACACAATTGCCTGGTAAGTCTAGCAGTTATAGCTTTGCTGTTTGCCTGCTTAGAAACTATGAAGAAGTAAAAAAACAAACCTTTGTCAAAGCCAGAAGAAAAAAAACAGACGTAATTCCAAACTAGATAGATCTATCTCTGAGTGGTCAAATTGATTTGACAAGTATCATAAAAGAAGTAATATATATATATATATATATATATATATATATATATATATATACACACACATTTATATTTAAGATAAATATTGTATTTATCTTAAATTTATGTTCAGAAAATAGCTATGGTGTAGAAGGGGATCATTTCTCTACTTTTACAGGTTAGAGTGGCATTAAGTAAACAAGGATATGTTTACTTTGCCATGTCATTTAAGTTTGAGGCCTCTTTAATTGGTCTTGCCTTGACCAAAGGTATGTATGTATATATATATATATATATATATATATATATATATATATCAATGAAGGTACAAATATTCAGTTTCTCTGACATTGTTCTAGAATTTTGTCCAGGGCTTTTCACACTAAACCACTTGCAGGAACCAGTGGACATTGACTGCTGATAAATAGTTTTGTGTTTATGGCCTGGTTCCTTCTAAGTCAGTGGTTCTCAACCTGTGGGTCACGACCCCGGTAGGGGTCGAACAACCAAAACACAGGGGTCACCTAAAGCCATTCCAAATCATAACTGTAGCAAAATTACAGTTTTGAAGTAGCTGCCAAAATTATTTTTTGGCTTGGGGTCACTGTACTGTGGGGTCACGGCATTAGAAGGGTTGAGAACCACTGGTCTAAGTCCTCATCCACATAGTGTCTTGGGATGCTTCAAAAGAATCCTTATCCAATATTCACATAAAGCAGTTTCCTTAAAATGCTCACCGTGGTTTATATGCTGTATCTGGTTTACAGTCCTCAGAATTTATGTTAGAGTAGGAATTACCAGCTGGCAACAATTTCAAATCCTTGTGTGTAAGCATCCTAGATTTTAAAAATATTTCCCATGAGTCCTTACTATTGTTGCAACTACACTTACTTTGACAGTGAGCTTTTTAGCAATTCGTTTTTATCAGAGTCCCTCAAAATATTCTATTTAGATTTCCTAGAAATAGTTATCTTTTTCACAGTTGTTAGTTTATATAATAATGCAGTTGCATAGCTATAGTAAGTGCTATTGGAATAAACAGGTTTGTGAGCAATCCAAAATCTGTTACTGGTAAGCATATGATTCAGTTGGTGTAATCAGAATTGCTCTGAGTATTCTTAGAGTAGGTTTTTAAATGCAAGAGCTCAGCATGTTATGTTACATACAAGGTACAATATGTCACTGAATCCATGAAGGTGGTAGTATGGAATACAGAACACATGATATTCTGTGAATGGGTCATATTTTTAAGATTTATGGCTAATTACCTAGGATTGCTTAGTATAAGTTTTAGGAATCCATGTTGGGCTTTTTAAAAATAATTGATGCCCGATGTTGAATTCAGTATTGTTTTATTATTTTTGTTAATTGATTCACTGTCTCTAATATATAAGTATTCTAGAGTATTCTAGTGCCACTACCATTTACAAAATGATTATCCAAATATTTTCAATAAAAACATTTTAGGTTTTTTTTTTGCAGTACCAGGGATTGAACTTAGGGTTTTTGTTTTGTTTTGTTTTTGTCTTTTTGAGACAAGGTCTCGCTATGCAGTTGAGGTTGGCTTTGAGCTCACTTTTGTAGCCCAGGCTGGTCTTGAACTCGTACCAATCCTCCTGCCTCAGCCTCCCGAGTGCTGGGTTTACAGGCGTGAGCCACCACGCCCGGCTGAACTTAGGTTTTTTTTTTTTTTTTTTTTTTTTTTTGTCTTTTTGAGACAGGGTCTCGCTATGCAGTTGAGGCTGGCCTTGAGCTCACTTTCATAGCCCAGGCTGGTCTCGAACTCGCACCGATCCTCGTGCCTCAGCCTCCCAAGTGCTGGGATTACAGGCGTGCGCCACCACGCCCGGCTGAACTTAGGTTATTTTTAAAAATAACAAAATATTAATTCACTAAAGTGCTGCGGTAGAATCATTTTTCTGCTTCATAAAAGAAGAAAATAGGGGCCCGGCAGGATGGCTCAGTGGTCTAAAGTGCCTGCTTGTGAAAGCTTGGGCGACTTCAGGGACTGTGGTTCGATCCCTGGCACCACATGCTGCACCAGCCCCACCCCCAGGGCAGGCTAAGCCAGCCATTAAAATAAATAAGCAAATAAATAAAGTTGTAACTGGTGTTTTAAAAAAATAAATAAAAGAAGAACATAGTTCGTAACTGTAATATAAATTCAGAAGATGATGCAAGTGTAAAGCAAGTAATAGTTAACAATGTCTGGAGGCTTTCTTTTCCTTCCAGCTGACCAATAGGAGAATATTTAATCCTTTAAAAAATGTAATCTGATCCTGGTGACAGCATGTAATCTTTCTGGGTATTTCATTTTAGCCTATTTTTATTATTTATAATTTGCAGCTAAAATAAGTAGGCTTACTGTTTAAGATATAAAAGAAATAAAAAGTTTTCTGAGGCAGTAATACTTTTCATTAAGACAGTGGGTACAAACAAAAACAAAGTTTCCAGCTATACAATATCATATCAGGTACACAAGTGGAAGGTGTAGGTAGGTCAGATCACAGTTACCTACCACCTATGCCCCAACCTTGTCAATGTCTTTATTTCAGCCTGCAGATACTTACATGTTGTAAACATTCTGTTTCTCATTAGAGAACTTGAGCACAGTGTCTTTTACTTGTTTTCATATGTTTATGATTGTGGTGGGTGTCTAGTCAGTGAATTTTTGAGTAAGACCTGGGAGCCAACTTGGTGAAAAGACTAGATTTTATTATTGAGATGCAGCTTTTTTTTTTTTAAGGAATTTTTTTTTCTTGTTTCAGAACTTTTGTTTGTTTATTTATTTATTTTTATTTATTTTTTAATTTTTTTTGTGGGACCAGGGTTCGAACTCACGACCTTGCACTTGCCCAGCAGGTACTTGTGCCTCGGAGCTATCTCCCCAGCCCCTATTTATTTTTATGGCCGGCTCAGCCTGCCCTGAGGACAGGGCTGGCACAGCATGTGGTGCCAGGGATCGTGGTCCCTGCAGCCGCCTAAGCTTTCCTAAGCAGGCGCTTTAGACCCCTGAGCCATCCTGCTGGGCCTGCAAATTTGCATTTTTTGTAGCAAGTGAATTACTCTAGGCCAGTGGTTCTCAACCTTTTTAATGCCATGACCCCGCAATATAGTTCCTCATGTTGTGGTTACCCCAAGCCAAAAAATAATTTTGGTGGCTACTTCTAAATTGAAATTTTGCTACAGTTATGATTTTGAATGGCTTTAGGCGACCCCTGTGTTTTGGTTGTTCAACCCCCACTGGGGTCACAACCCACAGGTTGAGAACCACTGCTCTAGGCTGTGAATCCTCATCTGCGATTATGCCAGAGCTGGCCCCTTGCAGGGATGCTAAATTTGTAAATTTCAGACAGTCCTGACATAATGTATATAATCCCAGCACTCTTGAAGGTTGAGGCAGGAAGATCACAAATTCCAGCCTAGTCTGAGCTATTTTGCCACCTAGAGAAATCCTGTCTCAAAATGGACTAGGAATGTGGCTCAGTGTGAAGGCCATGCATTCAATCTCTAGTAACACCAAAAAAAAAAAAAAATGAGAACTGTCCTATTTCCATGATACCTAATTATGCCCTTAGCTAAGTACTCTAGATCTCTTCTGGAGCTAGTTATAGGGTTATCTTTGCTAGCTGACAATAGAGGGATGGTAAGCAAATGGAGGCAGTTCTCCAATAAAGAAGGAAAGAGGAGCACAAATACTGGCATAGTGCTTATTCTCATGATGTTTTACTGGACAAGAGAAGAGATGATCTAGGAGAGGTTTTGCTATTGTAGAGGTGAGATAATGCTGGATTTTTAGTGCAGGGTTAGACTAAACATCTAGAAGGCCAGGAAAATGAATTAAAATTTGACTAGGGAAGGGAATCATTAATAGCTTTTGATAAGCAAGATGGTGACTCAGCTTTGCCAAGAGAATTTCTTGCAGTAGTGCAGGGCTGATTGGATAGAAGATTAGTGGTAAGAGGGAGTTCCAGAGCCAGGGTATGCTAGGCTCCAGCATGGTCACTGTCACTGTAAGAAGGAAGAGTGTAAAAAACTTCATATGCTACTTCTTACATTTCTTGGTCACTGTACCTCAAAACAGGTAGCTTGCTAGAAGGGAAAAAGAAGATCTAGCAAAAAAATCTCGTGAGGATATACATGTCTGGCTGTATAAGTGTCTAGGAAGACCCCACCAAAGGTCTTATCTTCTGGCTCTGCTGCCTTTGCATGTAGTAAGTCTTCACCTTGTATCTTTTACCCTTTGCAGAGTAGTACTTTAGTCAAAAATCTCTTCCTTTGATCACATCTGAGTTATTCTTCCATTTTTATATGATGAATTTAAGTTAGCTAGTCAAATTGTTTTTTATTTTTTTTATCTTCATTCTCTTTGGGAGTCTTATTTTACATCTAACTGTGTAGTTATCCAAAATAAACCAGCTGTAGTTCACTGGGGATGTTTATATTCCCCACGTGAATCAAAGAGAACTTACTCTAAAAGAAGCACTGATAAAATAAGTCAAAGCTAAGAAGAGCCAGGCATGGTGACTCATGCCTGTAATCCGAGCACTTGGCAGGCTGAGGCAGGAGGATCAGTGCGAGTTCAAGATCAGCCTGGGCTACAAAAGTGAGCTTAAGGCCAGCCTGAACTGCATAGTGAGACCCTGTCTCAAAAAGACAAAAAAAAAAAAAAAAAAAAAAAAGAGGTAAGAAGACTGGCTGATCCTAGGCCAGGAATTGTGTAAAACAGAGACTGTATGCCTTAGATAAGCAGTTGCATAGGTATTCATTTAGATGACCTAAAGCAGAAGTATCATTTTGAGCAGTTTAATTTTAAAGATCTGTGCATTTCACATAACTAATAGTCCCGTTTAGTTCAATCAAATGTGTGTAACTTGAGTTCTTTAAATAGATCCAAAGGAGCTTGCAAGGGCATTAAACTTAGAGGAAATGTTTTTTATCTGTAGAAAACTATATTTCCTATACTTTGAATTAGTAAGATTTGTTTTATTTGGAAGTGGCAATGAATTCACTAAGTTAATCTAAGCACTTAGTAGACATTGTTCTGTGTGGCAAATGGATTAATAATTTATTTTTTTAAAGAATTTTTTATTTTATTTTTTTCTTGTTTCAGAACTTTTGTTTGTTTGTTTAGTTATTTTTATGACCAGCTCAGCCTGCCCTGAGGGCATGGCTGGCGCAGCATGTGGTGCTAGGGATCGAACTATGGTCGCTGCAGCCGCCTAAGCTTTCCTAAGCAGGCACTTTAGACCACTAAGCCATCCTGCCGGGCCCCTGGATTAATAATTTAATCCTTTAACAAATATTTGTGTGGCTGCTCTTGTCAGTTACTGAGCTGTGCAAGATAGGAAACTTAACAGAATGCAGATGTGTAAATAAGCAGTAATAGTACAGTGTGCAAACACTGATAGGGAAAGCATATTGTTCTAAGGTGGGGTGTTGGAGGGATAGGTACATGACAGATTTTGGAAGTTACAGAATGCATCCCACACATGAAATATAAGCTGGACAATGAGTAGGATTTAGTCAAGTGACAAGAGAGAAGGTATACATGGGTAAAAATCCTGAGGAAGGCATGACATGTTTGTGGGATTAAAGGTAGTAGCACAGTGATAGACCACTTGCCTACCACAGACAAGGCCCTGGGTCTGATTCCCAGCTGCAGATACACAAAACAGTATAGTTTGGTTCCTATCAGAATGGTCAGTGAGGTGAAATAAGCCCTGCCTCATTTCATGTAAGAGTATGTGAGAGATGCTTATTCCCTAGTCAACTAAAGAGGGCTACCCTAAGATCTGCCACTTTCCTGTTGTCAGGCTCCTCAGGCCACACAGTGCAATTGGGCGAGTGTGGCTGACCCCTGGTTGATTGGATTTGGTTTCTTTGCAATTATGTGAAGTAGCAGACCCCAGAAACAACTTTCATGGGACTCGGTAGGTGGAGCTCCACTTTCTTTTGAATCCTGCCTGAGGTTAGCAGTCTGGGAAGAGAAAGTGGTTATATACTGTATAACACTATTTTCAACACAGGCAGAATGTATGAATTGTGATAAACTATGATGGATGTCTAATCTTTATAATTTTATTACAGTAAAAGACTCATTGCTATTGATTGCTACCACCACCAAATAGTGTTCCTGACTTCAAACACATTTATTACTGCTCTGCCACTTTCTGAAACAGTTCTGTAAATTTCTCTTGTGTGAATGAATGTCTTTAGCTGCACTGGCATAGCTGCCTCAATGTGCTGAATCCATTGAAAATGTTTACCTTTCTACTTTAGGGAGGAGTTTGAAGTTACATGGTAGCAGATCTGGTGAATAAGATGGATGAAAACACAGTAATATTTTTATGAGTCTGCTGCTCTGTTGGATGGCACCTGGCAGCTGGATTTTTACCATACCTCATAAAGACACTAATGAAAGAAATTTGGGGACTGCTTCAGAAATTGGCCAAGATTGGTAGGTTAAGTGTGTTGAAGGCAAGGCGAGTGTTTTAAGGGAGACTCATAGAAACATGTCTTTTATTGTAATACATTATTTTAAGCCTCACATATATAATGTTCTGAAGTCATAATGACTAGCATTTGTTAACCTCCTGTGCAGTTTTCCCTGTGCTTCATTTTTCATTCATGTCACAAAGCACATGCTATTATCTTTTTCTTGAAAAATTTAAGACATGAAGTTTATGAGCTGGACCAAATTTTCAAGACTGGTGGAATGTGGATTTTTAAACCCCTGTGCCTGGCTCTAAAACCAGCTCTTATTCTCTAATTGCCTGTGAGTTGAGTGCATTTCTTTCTCCCTTTTGGGAAGAATGAACCACATTGTCAGTACACAGTGCTGGTGAGAAGGTGAGAGACAGGCACTGCTAGTGGAGTAAGTTATTCTACTAGCTGTCTTTGGGATTTGGGTATGCTTTGCTTTTCAGCTTTTTAAATACCCTTTTCCCCTATAGTAAACATGTAGTTTTACAATCAGGAAAAACAATGCAACTGTTCTAATTTGGGGTACCAGTTATGATTTTCTTTCTTTTTTTTTTTTTACTATATCTGTAGAGGGTTTCATTATGCAGCTCAGACTCATAGTGATCCTCCTATTTTCAGCCTCTCTAGCACTGCGATTACAGGCATGCACCACCATGCCCAGTTTCAGTGGTCAGCATGCTACACCTACAGTTCTGGGGCTGGCCCAGAACATAGTACCAAGGATTCAACGTAGGTCCTTTTGCTTGGCAGGTGGGCACTTAAGACCACCAAACTACCTCCCCAGCCCTATAATCCATTCTTAGCTTGAAGGCAGAACTTAGCTATAGCTAAGAAAAGCCTCTTGAAGGTCAGCAAGATCACTGAGCAGACTAAATGCCTGCTTAGGCAAGTGCAGGGGCCTGGGTTCAATCCGCAGCACCACATGCTACACCAGCCGCAGGCCAGGGTATGCTGAGCCGGCCATCAAAACTGGGCATGATGGAGGATCACTATGAGTCCAGATTACACAGTGAGACCCTGTATCAAATAAATACATAAAAAAATTTTTTTTAAAGAGTGGATTAGTAACCTTGAAGCTATGATAAAAAACAGGTAGATGTACTAATATGAGAGTACTAAGATCAAACAAAAAATGGAGTGCAGAACACTTGTGCATGCTGTGGTTCTGTATAACTGATTCTGTATTTGTTTTTGAATAATTGCATGCAAACAAATACTATATGCATAACATTTTGAAGAATACTTTAAAAACTATTTTTACATATTTTGGCAGGGTAAGAGGAACAATTTTAAACTTGACTACTTTAAACATGTTCATGGGGCCTGGCGGGATGGGTCAGTGGTCTAAAGCGCCTGCTTGGGAAAGCTTGGGCGGCTTCAGGGACCTCGGTTCGATCCCCGGCACCACATGCTGCGCCAGCCCTGCCCTCAGGGAGGGCTGAGCCGGCCATAAAAATGAGTGAATAAGCAAACAAAGGTTCTGAAACAATAAATAAATAAATAAATATAAAATTATAAAATAAAAATTTAAAAAATAAACATGTTCATGATGGGCCTGTATGTGCATGATGGTCCTGTGCTACCTGATGGGACTATCGTGTGTGTACTTCCTGGTGGTTCAAGCTGGTGGAATGTGTTGACTTCTTATATTGCCTTTATTGTAAAAGTGTACAGTATAATATTTAGACATATCATGTCTGTGTATAGTGAAATTTAAACTGTGCTTCCAGAATAGAAAGTCTTAGAAGATGGTTTAACTGCATATTATAGCCTTTGATAGGGATTTTGGTGATCATCTAATCTGCTTTGGAGTTACACTGGAGAATATTTTTGCTTTGTTGTAACCAGGGAAGTATTCTCATATATTTTAATGTTTTCTACGTATTTCTAAGCATCCTAGGTTACAGTGAAAGACAGTTCTTTAAATACCCCCCCTCCACACAGTGTAGGGGATCAAACCTGTGGCCCCACACTTGCTAGGCAACTATAGCTCCAATTTTATAAAATATTTGCAGCTTGGTATTCCTGTGGCATGACAGTATGTAGAAGTGTATGACAAAGTAAAACTGCTCATGTAGTGCCAGCAAGTGGAAGAAAAGAAGAGGAAGAGGCCAGGGTTCCATAATTTCCTTCAAAGAAACACACCTAAGGACTCCATTAGGTTCCAGTTGTAAAAGTTCCAACACTTGTTACTAGTGTAATAGACTGATACCTGGATCTCCAACACATGGGCCTTTGGACACTTATGATCCAGACTATAGCAAAGAGTAATTGTGTGTTGCAAACCATAATGTGATGCTGTTCTCACCTGTCACATTAGCAGAAATGCAAATGCTAGTGTTTTGTTTGGGGAGCTGTGCAGAACTATTCTTTCCATGTATAGTACTGGTGGATGTTTAAATAGTAAGACTCCTAATGAAATGAAATATGACAGCATATGCCAGATTAGAGATTAGCAATTTTTCATGTGTTCAAGAGTCATGTATTTTTCGATGAACTCTTCCTCTGCCCAGGTTATTGGTTTTTATCTTGAACTCTAGGAACCCTTTGTATATATTAAAAGAAATAACCTTTTCTGATGTGAGTTGCAAATATTCTTTATAAGTTACATTTCACACTAACACAAGTGATTCTTGTAGTCACTTGGAGTTAGGCAAGAGTAAAAAGAAAAGGTGTGAGGCAGACTAAATAATAGATGTAGGTACCATTAGTAATAGCTAACAAACATTTGCATGTTTCTCTCCTCAGAAAAGGAAATTGTGGAGCCGGGCGTGGTGGCACACGCCTGTAATCCCAGCACTTGGGAGGCTGAGGCAGGAGGATTGGTGTGAGTTCGAGACCAGCCTGGACTACAAAAGTGAGCTTAAGGCCAGCCTGAACTCCGTAGCGAGACCCTGCCTCAAAAAGACAAAAAAAAAAAAAAGGAAATTGTGTTTAAGATGTTCAAAATTAGTAGTTAATGAAACAGATATGTGAGATTGATGACTACTAAGATGAATCTGTGGTGCTTTTGAAATATCTACAGAAAGGGAGCTGGGGAGATGGCTCCGAGGCACAAGTGCCTGCTGGGCAAGTGCAAGGTCGTGAGTTTGAACCCCAGTCCCACAAAAAAAAAAAAAAAGAAAGAAAAGAAATATCTACAGAAGAGGTGAATTATGGTTGACAGTAGGTTTTGAATATGTAAAATGAAGTTATCTGTGAACCAGGAGCTTTGTGGAAATATAGCTTTTCCACAAAGAAAAGGAAATGGAGCTGGGGATTGAACTCAGAGCTTTGATCCTACCAGGCAAGCACTGTAGCACTGAGCCACTCCACCCCTCCAGTCCAAGGCAGTATTTCTTAAAGCATGTCACTAACATTGGAAAAGGCAGGAGTAAAAACATAGTCCTTTTCTCTGAAGGCCACATAAAAAATAGACTGACTGGTATTTGGGGTTAAGGACATAATTTTTATCAATTATCTGTCAGTGCTGCAAAAGAGGGAGAAAATGGGGGCTGATAAGGGTAGTACATTAGAGAGAAATGGAAGTCAAATACAGTGAGAGGAAAGATAAAGGGTTTTCAGTGCTAACATATCCCAGTCTCACCTAAGCTTTTTCTTCTCAAGATTGAAGGGTTAAATTTTTTTTTAATGATATGTTAACGATTATTTGTTCTAATTTCTAAAAGACTATTTTCAGTAAGCCTTAATTTAGTGTTTTAAACAAATCTACAGTGTTTATGAATATTTTTCCATGAACATTTTAGTTCATTTTGTGCTACCATAACACATAACTGAGCACTGGACCATTTATAGAGACTAGAAATTTATTCTCACAGTTCTGCAGGTTGGTAAATTCAAGACCAGAGTTTTGCAGGCTTTTTTGGCCTGGAGTCTGCTTCTAGAACAGTACCTTGAATACTTTGTCCTGCAGAGGAGCGGAGGCCTCCTTGTGTGGCAGAAGAGCAGGAGTGAGTGTACTGACTCCCACAGCTTCTCCCAAGGTGGCATTAGTCCATGATGACAGAACACCTCCTGTTGGGTTCCATCTCTTGACACTGTTGCATTGACAGTTTCCAACATCTTAATAGGAAAAATTTCAAAGATGTAGAACAATTGAGATAGTTTTCCATTTAACAGCATAACCCACCATTTAGATTGTGTAACTTTGTATAATGGTTGTTGTATCACAAACTTAACCCTTCACTCCATTGTATTTTTAAATGTATTTCAAAATTGTCATCCTCTCATCTTTTTTTTTTTTTTTTTTTGTCTTTTTGAGACAGGGTCTCGTTATGCAGTTGAGACTGGCCGTGAGCTCACTTTTGTAGCCCAGGCTGGTCTCGAACTTGCACCCATCCTCCTGCCTCAGCCTCCCGAGTGCTGGGATTACAGGCGTGAGCCACCACGCCCGGCTATCCCCTCATCTTTTATCAACAGGAATTTAAGAGAGAACAAAAACATTCAAACTGCAGCAGTGGGTCAATGTTCAGTAATGTATAAATGTACTAGAGAATACCCATTTACTCATTTTGTACCTGTGTTGCTGTTTGTTTTTACCAAATCATAAGTGAATAAATAAAAGACTTAGACATTCTGTATTTGGGATGAAGTGGTTTGATTTAGCTGACTTGAGAAAAAAGCAGGATTCTTACAGAACAGTGACACCATAGCAGGTCCTCTTGCCGTCCTGGCACTTGGCTCTGTGCACACTCCGGGCTCTTCTCCAGGGAAGCCTACTTCCTTCCGCAGTGCATCCTCAGGCATTTATCTCCTTGCTGTGCCCATCCCATGGAGGACTGAGGTGATGTGACATGTTTTTTAAAAATATTCCACAACATGACAAGCAGAATTCTGTCTACTTCGCAGCTGTGTGAGAAAAACACCTCCTCGTGGCTTCTTTGTCTTTTGTCCTGACTCAGGGAGACTGCAGTGCTGGCAGTGCTTGGTTGCTTGTGTCTGTCCCTCACCCCTTTGCTAGGCTCAGGGGACAGAGAAAAAGGAGCTGATGGAATTTCCTAATTGGCAGACTGCCATATCATTTGTTTCTAAAGTAGGAAAATTTCAAATATGTAGAAGAGTTAAAACAATTTTCCATTTAATAACATAACCCATCATTTAGGTTCTATAAATTTTACAATGACTGCTTTATCACATATTCACCTATGAACCCGTTTTATGTTTTAATACATTTCAAAACTATAATACCCCTTTCCCCCTGGTCTTTTATCACTAGCTGTGAATCCTTCATCCCACTTGAAAGAATTTTAGGAACAATTCCTGCAACTCTGTCACCTCTGTGTAAGATCTGCCTCAATATGAATATGCCATGTGAGTTACTTTGGCAATGTGTCATTTCCTGTCAGAATGTTTACAAAGCAAACTGTAAGGGTTATTTGGATTTTTGTTCTTCAGTCTACATGTGTAACTCTCTTTATTCTTTTCCATTTCCCAACAGGCGCGAGTTATGTATGATTTTGCTGCTGAACCGGGAAATAATGAGCTGACAGTTAGTGAAGGAGAAATCATCACAATTACAAATCCAGTAAGAGAACTTCATGTTGAAATTTGTCCCTTATGGAATTACTTTTTTTATGTGATATTTTCAAAAACACAGTAGTAATACATTCCCAATAATTGATACAGTACATATTGTCCTCATAGTAGTTATACAGAGCACAGGGTGTAGACATGATAATTGTTCTAATCAGTGTTGGTACAAAAAATTTCCTTATGAAGTTATTTTTAAGAGCTGATATTTTTGCTAAGTTGATCATTAATTTTCTTCTGTTGCTTGTGAAGTATTATTGATGGTGCATTAAGATGCTGTTAATGAACAGTGAGAAAAGTTAAGCCCCTAAAGATAGCTGGGTATATCACTGAGGTTATTATGCCTCTTTATTTTATGATTTTTTAAATTATTTAAACCTTCCAGACACCCCATAGTGGCACTTAGTGTGGTGAACTCTCTTCTGTTACCCGTGATACAGTGCCTTGGATACATAAGAGGTGGTGGAGACTTGCCTGCACAACTCAGCCTACTGGTCACTATCATTGTTGCTCTAAGCTTCATCCTTAAATTAGATTATTGAAAAGCAGTTTATAATATTTAGACTGTATTAGCTTAGCTCCCAGTGGAGTGATCTCTGCTGAATTACAATTCATTGCTTCAGCTTTGATTCGCAGAAGAAATAGCTGTGTATGCCAAACATGTCTAAATCTTTGCAAAACCATGTGTGAACACATGTGCATATACATACTTTTCTTGAGAGTATACTTCTATGTGTACCCACACACTTCATATACATGTGCGTATCTCTGTATCAGCAAGTGTAGCACTGTGCTCTAAGCATCTATGTGATCTTTTGTCTGAGGTGCTTTCTCTCAGAGTTTTGTTGTGTTTCCTTTTAATAAAATAAAATCTTTCCATGCTATTGAATTAGTATATGAATATATATACACATACCTATATATGCATATAGATATTCATTGCTAGCAAGTTCAATACTCATTTTTTCAGTCATATAGTGTTTTATACTACCTCTGTGTGATAGTTGCTTCAATATGTATAGTTATCCTTTTTATATTTAACTTTTTTGTAATATCCTTAAGTTATAGAATTATTAGATAAACTCTATTTTCATCTGTAAGGTTTTTACAGGGTTGGGGATTTGGCTCAGCGGTAGAATGCTTGCCTAGCGAGCTGGAAGCCCTGGGTTCGGTCTTCGGCACCAAAAAAAGAATAAAACCTCATCTATGACGTTTTTAGAAAAATTATCTCAATTTCTGGTATTTTTGCATAGTGCTTATATAGCTGAAGAAGAAACAGAAACAAGTGTGGAGAATTAGTCTTTGTACTTGTAAAATGAGTAGAGCTTTATCTATTGTAACTCCCTATCTTTGCCACCCTCCACTCTGAACTTCCCTGACACCTTGTGACTAACTTTGTTACAGGGCTCTGTCCTCCTCCCTGGCCCAGGTTTCTGGGCAGGTATCCTCCCGTGTCCCTGCCTCCACTTCCAGGCTTCATCTTGTGCACAGTGTCTCCTCTGTGTCATCCACATACTGAATATGTTTGCAGCCCTGATCTAGGTGCCTTGAGATACAAGACTTTGCTCTTGCCCAGACTCTTTGTCTGTATAACTGTTTGTTATTTTTTTTGTTGTTGTTGTTTTTAGCACAAGATAGCAGTTTTATTTGACACGATAGAGCACGTCATGTTCTACATTCCCCTCCATGTACCTCTCTTGCTATCCTTTTGTAACTCCCTCTTTCCACTGCTTTTGTATTTTCTTCTCCATGTCATTCCATCCTATTTTCTTTAACGTATTTTCTTCATGTGACACACGTATTTTCAAACTTTTTTTTATTGCCCACTACATGCTAAATCTGTAGTATCTGCAGCTTGGCCAGATCTTTCAAACCTCAGATTTGTCTATCCATCTGTCTTAGATATCCTTGTTTTTCTCATAAGCACTTCAGACTTAGCATACAGTGCTTACTGGTGCATTATCCAGACTATACTAATACTCTTCCTGAGTTTTTCATTGTTGTAGTACCACATCCACTTAGTCACCCATGCAAGGCTCCCAGTTGGAAGCCTTTGACTGTACCCCTCTCCCCTCTCTGTCTCTGCTGTCAGTGTGGTACACTGAGTTGTCATCTCACCTGAATGGTGCACCTTCCTGCTAGTCTAAAGCACCAGCTCACCCTGTCACTCCTCCCAGTGACTGGCTCCCAGTCAGCCATATGCCTGCAAGATACACCACCATTTGGCACCACTCTTCCTCTCTAGCCTTTTCCCTGTGTGTACAGCCAAAACATATACTCATGTGTGCACAAGCATGTACATAACCATGTATATATGCATACTTTCACACTTCCCTGCATATACAGCCACATGTACATCTACTGTCATATACTCTACACATTCTTATACCTATATACACCATCTCATGTACTCTCACAAGCTCACATTCTTAATATGTACATGTACTCTCTCAGACATATACAGAGCATTATTGTATATATAGGTTCTCACAAGTGCACATACTTAGGGTTTTTTGCAGGGCAGGTCCTCACTGTGTACATACTTAGACACACGCATAGTCCTGTCTGTTGTGATTTTACCCTGTTGCTCATGATAGTCCCCTTCCTGATACTTTTTCTTCTAGTTATGCTACCCTCAATTTCTCTATCAGGAAACAAGCAGAATACACTGTCCTGCTGTATTTGGAAACTGTCTTTTCCAAAAAAGAATGATTTTTTTTTTTTTAATGTATTTGGTCCAGAGTCTCCTAGTTATCCTCCTATTTTCAGCCTTCCCAGCTCTGGGATTATAGGCATGCACCACCACGCCCAGACTTGGTAGCTAGCTCAGTGTGGGGCCAGAATGGATGTCGATGCCAGGGATGGAAGCTAGATCCCTGTGCTTGCCTAAGCAAGTGCTTAGTCCACTGAGCTATCTCACTGGCCCAAGAATGGAATCTTTTGTGTGATTCTATGATGTCTGCATTTGTTTGAATCTATTACCCATTTTCAACTGGAAATTTTTGTCCTGTGGCTTAGCTCAGTTGTTTAAGCACTTGCTTAGGCAAAGGTCATCAGGCTCAGGGGACTGGTGTTTGATCCCGAGCTCCACATGCCCTACCCAACCCACCCTTAAGGCTGCCTGAGTCTGCCAATAAATAAATAAATAAACTGGGGTTTTCTGGAGGTTAGAAGGCACATCTTATTCTTGTATTTTCATATCCACAATGTGCTAAACTATTTTGCTATTGGGTATAAAGTAGACACATTTACTTTTATTTTTAAATTATCTTGTAAAATTTCAAATGTGTAACAGTAGAGAAAATATATTTGTCAACACCTTTGTCTCCATTATTCATCTTTAATAATTTTTAGCTAACCCATGGCCAAGCTAACGTCATATGGCCACCTACGTATTCTTCCACCTTCCTGCTCCTGTAGCACACTAGATTATTTTGAATCAAATTCTGTGTATTACTTCATTCATAAAGATTTCAAGTCAGGTGTGATAGTATATATCTAATCTCAGTTTTCTGGAAGCTGAGGCAGAAGGATTGCTGGGGCCCAGGATTTCTGGGCAGTGTAGTAAGAACTGGGCCAAGTAAATAAAACAATACAAAAATTTTCAGTACATGTCTCTCAAAGATAGATTTTAACCATTGTGTCCTCCTAACAAAATTATTCCTTACAAAAATATGTAATATAACCATTGTTAAATTTAAACAATAAAAATATTAAATTAAAAAAAATTATTCCTTACAACTACCACCAAATAGTCCATATCAGTAGTTCAGTAACTGTATAAACTTTGTTGACTCGGAAGTTGTTTCTTTTTTTTTTTTTAATTTTATTATTATTATTTTTTTCTTGTTTCAGAGCCTTTGTTTGTTTATTCACTCATTTTTATGGCTGGCTCAGCCTGCCCCAAGAGCAGGGCTGGTGCAGCATGTGGTGCCAGGTATTGAACCATGGTCCCTGAAGCCGCCCAAGCTTTCCCAAGCAGGCGCTTTAGACCACTGAGCCATCCTGCTGGGCCCTGGAAGTTATTTCTTTTAGCTTAAAAAACTCACTAGAATTTTTTGGTTTTGTTTTGTGTTTTGAGACACAGTCTCACAAGGTAGCTCAGATTCGCCTTGAGCTCACTATCTTATTTGCAGTGATCTTCCTGCCTCAACCTGCCAAGTGCTGGGATTACAAGCATGTACCACCACATCTGACAGAAACTCTTTGGAATATTAATGTCAACAAACAATATTAGATATGCCCAGCCTCAAATTTGACAGATTACTGTAGAAGGCCATGTTTCCTAAATTTTTTTATTCTCTGGGATAACATGTTCTAGAAAATCCACTCAATGTCTTTCCACCCCCCACCCCATGCAGGGAATTAAACCCAGGGGCATTTTCCCACTGAAGTACATCCCCAGCATATTTTGTTTTTTATTTTAAGGGTATGGTCATGCTCCTCCAGAATGATTGTAGCACTTAGGACCCCTTGATCTCAGACTTATGATGTTCAGAATTGTGAGAGAATAAATTTGTGTTAAAAAAAAAAAAAAAATTTGTGTTCAAAGCAAAATAAATAAATAAATAAATAAGAAAGGGATATGGTCATGCTATTTCAGGCTGGTCTTGAATTTGTAATCCTCTTGCTTCAACCTCCAGAGTAGCTGGGATTACTTGCATATGTTACATTACCTACCTGTAGTATCATTTTATTCCTTAAAACATTGTGAGTTTCAATTTTTTTTTTTTTTTTTTTTTTTTTTTTTTGTCTTTTTGAGACAGGGTCTCGCTATGCAGTTGAGGCTGGTCCTGAGCTCACTTTTGTAGCCCAGGCTGGTCTCAAACTCGCACCAATCCTCCTGCCTCAGCCTCCTGAGTGCTGGGATTACAGGCGTGAGCCACCACCTCCGGCTGTGAGTTTCAAATTTATCCAAAACATTTTTTTGATAAATTTTTGTGCATGAAAGTAGTTCTAAGTGCCATGAAGAGTAAATATAAGGTTTTATAAGATTTTCTGCCCTCCTCCTCTAGGAGCTTGTGATCTAAGAGATGAAGGTGGCTCACAGGATAGTCTCAGAGTTGTTGACATATTGCTGCCAACAGCTCAGCAGAGGAGGGGCCTATTGCTATTTGTGTTTTCATCAGGACAGGCTTTCGTGCAAAAGATGATATCTCATTTGATAAATCTTAAAATGTGAATTTCATCAGACAGATGCAAAGACATTTTAGTCAAAGGATGATCAGAGACATTTCCAGCTACTACTAAGGCTGATTACAGAAGGATCAAAGTTCTAGAGGGCCACCAAGGCAACCTAGCCTGATCCTGACTCAACATGTTTTCTTTTTTTAAAAAAAACAAGATAGTGCCGGGCGTGGTGGCGCACGCCTGTAATCCCAGCACTCGGGAGGCTGAGGCAGGAGGATCGCTGTGAGTTCGAGACCAGCCTGGGCTACAGAAGTGAGCTCAGGGCCAGCCTGAACTGCATAGTGAGACCCTGTCTCAAAAAGACAAAAAAAAAAAAAAAAAAAACAAGATAGTGATATATCTCCATGGGTTCATTCTCTAATATTGAAAAAAAATTAAGGAAAAATCTGATCAGAAGTACTTTGTTTTCTTACTAGTCTCACCTATCATTTTCTGACAGCTGATGAGGAGGGCCTTTGACCCAGTACCATGTATAACTTCTTTAACAGCCACAGGAAGTCCATGAGGGCAGGGTAAGGAGACTGAAAGATTGAGTAACTGTCCTTGATCATTCTTCTCATAAGTGGCTGAACAAGAGTCAAAGCCACATCTTTGCCACCGGCAGGCTCCCATGCAGAGCAAGGGTCAGGAGGAAGAAGGAGCAGGTGCAAGTGTGTCCTGTGTGGGAGGAGAGTGAGCCTGGGGGCACAAAGGTCAAAGAAGAAGAAGCTCAAGCAACAAGGTCCATACAGTAAGGTCTTCAGGGCTGGCCGAATAGCTCAGCAGATTAAAGCACCTACAAGCAGGTGCAGGGGCCAGGAGTTGGATCTTCTGGCCTGCCGTGCCAGCCCTGCCCCCAAGGCTCTCTGAGATGGCAATTAAGACTGGGTGTGGTGTGTGCCCCTGTTACCCCAGATCTTTTGGAAGTTGTAAGCAGGTAGATCACTATGAGTCTGATGTAGCAGTGAGACCCTTGAATACCCTGTTGATTCTTCCCTGAAAGAAAAAACAAAAAGTAAGGTCTTCATAGTGAGAAGGATTTTAAAAACCTGTTTGGTATGCCTTAGATACAAAAAATGAATTATTGAATAGAACACACACTGGCATAATTTGGGATAATACACTAGGTTTATATAAGTAAATAGACTCCATTTTAATTGTAACCGTCCAGCAGAAAAGTATAACCAAGAGATATAAGAAGTAATGCTATATTAATATGCTGAGCTGTAAAAGACTCAAGTCAACAACTTTCAGAAAAACTGACAATGCCAGTTCTGCTGATAACCCACTACTATTGTGGTCTGTTGGACTATATTGAGTTATTTTGCTGAATACAATTACCTACAATATTTGAACTGGCATCAAGTATGGAAAGGTCCTTTAAACACTTCTCCAAATACAGCTTCCCTAACAGCAATGGAATACTCATCTCTGACAAAACAAAAAAGAAAAGTTGGATATAAATGAAGGACCATTTTGTAGTTTAAAAAAATAAAATTATATATATATATATAATTATATATATAATTATATATATATATATATAATTATATATATATATATATAGCTACTTTCTCTTAGTTGAGTGAGAAAGATTTGTACTAATATTGTTTAGACAAGATATCATGTCTGTATCTTGTACTCTGAATAACTACTATTGGAGCTGGGGAGATAGCTCAGTAGAATAAGCGCCTGCCTGGCAAGCGCAAGGACCTGAGTTCAATCCCTGGTTCCGCCAAAAAAAAAAAAAACCCAAAACCAAGAGTGCATTCAAATCCTGGCTGGGCGTGGTGGCCCGTGCCTGTAATCTCAGCACTTGGGAAGCTGAGGTAGGAGGATCGATGTGAGTTTGAGACCAGTTGGGCTACAAAAGTGAGTTCAAGGCCAGCCTGAACTGCATAGCGAGACCCTGTCTCAAAAGGACAAAAAAAAAAAAAAGAAACTACTATGAAGACAACAATGTGCTATATATTATGTATTAATTATTGTAACTATCCTACTAACCTGTTTTGAAACTGTCTCATTGGGGGCCCGGCGGGATGGCTCAGTGGTCTAAAGCGCCTGCTTGGGAAAGCTTGGGCAGCTTCAGGGACCTCGGTTCGATCCCCGGCACCACATGCTGCGCCAGCCCTCCCCTTGGGACAGGCTGAGCCGGCCATAAAAGTGAGTGAATAGACAGGCAAGGGTTCTGAAACAAGAAAAAAAATAAATAAAATTAAAAAAAAAAAAAGAAAGAAACTGTCTCATTGACATTTCTTTCTCATTAAAATTAATAATAAAAAACAGATTGAAGATCCTATTGTCTGCCTAACTTTTATCAGTGAAGTATTTTGTATGTATATATATATATATATATATATATATACACACACACACACACACACACACACACACACACATGCACACACACAATAGTGTTGTCTTCCTATGGCTTTTGCAATCATAAAGTGACAAAGTTTTTATAGTGTGTGTATGTGTATGTGTGTGAGCAGAGTTTAAACTCACAACCTTGTACTTGCCAGGCAAGCACTTATGCCACAGAGCTATTTCCCCAGCTCCTCAACAAAGTTATAACTTAATGATTACAACTTTTAATGATTTTTTAAAACAATGTGGTTAACTCTAGTGTACTGTATATTTCAAAACTAAAGGATTTTGAATGTTTTCACAACAACTAACAAATGTTAGAGGAGGTAGATACACGTACCTGTCCTTAAAAATTACATAATTTGGAAATATATTAAAGTATGATATTCTACAAATGTATAATTTTTGTGTGAAAAAGAAGCATGTGTTTGTCCAGACTGAAATAATTTTTTCTTTTCTTATCTATTTGGTACAGCTTGGACTTGTAGTGATCCTCCTGTTCTCAGCCTCCCAGCACTGGGATTACAGGTGTGTGCCACCACACCTGGACTTGCACGCCCCAGCTCAGGGCTGTTGTGACATGGTGGACCAGGGATCAAATCCTGGTCCCTGTGTTTTCCAAAGTAGGCTGAGCTATCTTGCTGGCCCTCTAGGCTGATATAATTATTAATTGTGGCATTATTAATAAACTTAAAAATATTTTGGGGGGGAAAATGAGACTTTGCAAAGATTATGAGAAAAATGGGAATCTTATTGTTGAGTTCTGTCACCATCTGTTTAGTCTGTCAATATTGTTTATCCAGAACTAAGGACCATGAATTACCTGTTTCTGCATAACAATCCCAAAACTTAGTGGTTTTAACACACATCAAGTGGCTTGTGTTAACAAACCACTGGTGGTTTGTGGTGGTACACACTGATCTTATCACTTTTATTTATCTTTTTTACTAACAAAATTAATTTAAAAACCACCTGACAGGATGCGCATACCACTGGCAATGGTTCATGCTGCCCAGCAGCAAGACATATGAACTATGGCCTAGTCATGAATGTATTAAACCAATACTCAAGGGTTACTTCTCAGGCATCTATGGGTCATTGGATGGGGCTACATCTACAGTCCCTTGGGCCTGGCCAAGGACTATATGGTCTAAGATAGCTTCAGCCACTTGACAGTTCTCCTGGGACTATGTGGGCTGTGGATGGGGCAAAAGAGAGATTCTTCTAGCAACTCAGATTAATTCACATAGCAGCTCAGTATTCCAGAAGCGTGAACTAAAGCATGTAGAGCCAGCCTCTTGGGGTTAGACTCCCAACACCCAGGGATTACTGGCACAGCAGCCACAGTAGGCGGTAAAGATTCACGAGTGGGGATATGCATTCCACCACTTGACAGGGCTCCAACCACTTTTACCATGTGAATAATTGAAAATCACAAAATGATGATAATTTAAGGAAAAGCTTCAATCATTGATCACTTATTGCTGAAGTCCGATTTGTTTTGTCTTATTTTGAACAGTGTTCTATTGTAATAAAAAAGTTTAACATCAATTTACTTTTTAATTTCCACAGGAAATCCCAACTATAATCTTTTTCTTTTCCTTTTCCTTGGTAACTTCTTTAGGATGTTGGTGGAGGATGGCTGGAAGGCAGAAATAGCAAAGGAGGACGAGGACTTGTTCCTACCGACTATGTAGAAGTAAGAACTTAACTGTCATTAATGAAATAAAGCTCATTTTTACAAGCATTTTTTATGAGTTATCAATTAGAGGCTAGCCAGAAAGACTGCAGTGTTTAAGATTTCTGTTATACATGCAGTGAATGCTAAATATGTAAAATACATTGAAGTACAGTAGAATTGAAAAATATTGCCTAGACCTAAACTCCAAGGAATGATTAGATATTTAGATTACATTACTTTCAAGAATAACAACTTTAGCTTGGCATGGTGGTGTATGCCTGTAATCACACCATTCAGAAAGCTGAGGTAAGAGGATCACTATGAGTTAGAGGCCAACCTGCAGTACCTTGCAAGACCCTGTCTCAAAAAAAATAACAACTTTTATTTTTTCTGAATAAAACTTTCGGTTTTTTCTTTTTCTTTTTCTTTTTTCTTGACAGGTCTCGCTATGCAGTTCAGGCTGGCCTTGAGCTCACTTTTGTAGCCCAGGCTGGTCTTGAACTTGCACCAATCCTCCTGCCTCAGCCTCCCAAGTGCTGGGATTACAGGCATGAGCCACCATGCCTGGCTGTTTTTTTTTTTTGTCAGTTTTTTCTTTGCTGATTATTTTGCAGTAGCTTCTGTCTAAAGCACTGTTTGTTGTAGAATTGATGCACAAAGTTTAACAGGTTTTTTAAAAGAACAACCTATTTAAACTTTTAGTTCCTTCCTCTGTTCCTTTAGATGGAGAGGTGTCTTGAATGGACTACTGAGAGAGTTACCTGATATAACCTCTGTTATGATCGGTAACAGGGGTGATATCTTCCTGCAGAAGTATCTCTCCTTGAGACACACCTACTGGGAAGCAAATCTTGTTCTAAATTAGCCACCTGGTGCCCTCTGGTGGTTACCTATAGGCCTCTCAAGACAGGATAGTACTAGATACTTGAGCTTGCCCCTCTTTAGTGACAAAAGAAACTGAAGTTATCTAGGGCCCTGTAAATAAAACTGTAACTAGCTCAGGAATCAAGGTGCTTAGGTTCACCTCCAGTAGAGAAAATGAATGCCCCTGGGGAGATGTTTTCCTTGGGCCCAACTGCAAAATGGGGAGGAAGATTTTCTTTCTGTTAATATTGATTGAGCAAGAGATGATCAGTTTCAAGCCCTTTGGAAAATCTGATGAAATCTGAAGATTTTTCCTTCAGAAGTGTGTGCACATACACAGCCGTGGCCAAGTGGTTTTAGATGGTTTGTGTGTGTCTGGCCTCAGTTCATGGGTCTCAGGCTTACATCTGTTTTACTTTTATTCACTGGAGATATGGAAGCCTAAAAATGTACAAGATTGAGAAAAAAATTGAAAATTTTAGTTGATTGGCATTAATTTCATTTTCTGGAATTCTAGAACGGAACAGTTATTTCATACATCTTCAAAATTATCTTTTAAGAATATAACATCCCTCCCTCAGTGCAATAGATCCAGTAGGCAGTAAGAACACCATTAAAGTTCAGAGCACTGTCAGCCAGCTGAATATGGTGGGTACCTGTTGACTACCTCGTCCACCAACAGCAGAATACACGTTCTTTTCAGACACACATGGATATACCATATTCCAAACTATAAAATACATTTCAACACATATAAAGGAAGGGAATATATCAGTGCAAAGCCCTAGGTTTGAGCACTGGTACTACAAACAAAAGCTTTTTATTTAAAAAAATTGAAAGTATATACTCCTAAACATGGTAAATCATACAGTATATGATCTTAGACCATGATGGAATTAATTCCACAATGGAATTAAAATCCATAACAGAAAACCAGAAAATCCACACTTAGAAATTAACAGGTTTGTTTGTTTATTTGGTACATGGTCTTGCTACACAGCTCAGACTCATAGTGATTCTCCTGTCTCAGTTTCCCCAGCACTAGTATTATAAGCATGCACCACCACTCCTGGTTTCTGGGCCTGACATACCATGTGGTATGAGGGGTCAAACTTGGATCCTTACACTTGACAGGCAGGTACTTAGACCATTGAGCTATCACCCCAGCCCTTAATAATTTTAAATACACATGAGTCAAACAAGAAATCTCAAGAAAATAAATGGCAGTTTAAATAAAAATAAAATAAAACTTGTCAAAATTATGTAATGCAGCAGTGGCAGTCCTTAGAAGAGAATGTATACTGAAAAGTATAAACTCCTTTCTTATAATAGATGACAAGTCCTGCTTGCCCTTAGAGGCTCTCACTCTGAAATCACTGACTCTAATCTATGAAAGTAACTAGTGTTCCTTCTAATATGCAGATTTTGCCCAACGAAGGAAAAGATCAGTTTTCCTGTGGAAATTCAGTAGCTGACCAGGCTTTCCTGGACTCCCTCTCAGCAAGTACAACTCAAACCAGTTCATCAGCTGTCAACAGCAACAACCAGGTATGCCTGACATCATCCTGCTGTTTGTGACTGGCTTTTCAGAGAACAGAGTGCATTTGTGTATAGCTGTTGCCATTCTCTGAAAGCATAAACATGTAACATTTAGGTTCTTTGGTGTGCATTTCTGTTGGGTATTAACAAAGAGTTCACCTTTTAAGCCTACTAAAGACTGTCTTCAGAGTTGTCTGTCAGAGAAAGGACAGGATGTTGAGAGTTGCTCATAAGATCTGTCTGTCATACTATGAGCACAAACTTCAGACATTGTAAATACTCTGAGAAGTGAGGATATAGAAAGAAGAGATGGTCCTGTTGATGAGGAGGTCATTGTCAGTGACATAGTAGACCAGGATCTTCGCACACAGCTCCCATTCCCAGAGCTAAAATCCCTTCCTGCTGATAGCAATAATACAGGTCAAAATCAGGAGCGGATCCAGGCACTCAGCACTTTTTGTTGTTACCGTGTTATTTCAAGACTTAGAAAGGTGGGGTGATTTGAGGAAAAATAAAGCTTTAGTTTCAATTAAAATTTTACCAGTTGAATGAATCTGTGTTTATTGCTGATTGTTTATCCAGAGTGAGTGATAAGAAGAAGAATGAGAAGATGGGTATCAAAATTTGCAATATACGTCTTTAGAAATGAATGGGCCTCAGGCTGATGAGATAGCTCAGTGGTCTAAAGTGCCTGCTTAGGTAAGCCTAGGTAACCACAGGGACCACGGTTTTATCCCCAGCACCACACACTGTGCCAGTTCCATCCCCAGGGCAGGCTGGGCAGCCATAATATAAAGAAAGAAAGAGAGAGAGAGAGTCCAAGCAAAGAAAAAAAGAATGGGCCTAAGGAGAAACTCTTTTTAAAAAAATTTTCAAATTATGTTAAGCCTAATGATCATATAATTTATAATTATTTGCTTACAGAATATATATTCATCTTTTAAGGTGCCTTAGCTGTAGCCCAGTAACAAAGTACTTGGTGTGGATAAGGCCTGGCTGGATTCAATTCCAAGCACCACCCAGTGCACACACATGTATACACACACAAACACATACAGAAGAACCTTTCAAGAGTGCTATATTCTAACTATAGGCTATACATTTAAAAGGTTTTTCTAGACATCCTGAATCACAAATTAGTCTAATCTATGTCTTTAAAATTCAGAGGTAAAATGATCACCTAGTTAAATAGTTCTCTGTATTTTGTTACTCTGAAATACTGTACTTGAGGGCATTGGTCACTTGGTTACTCATTGTGAAATGCATAGAAAATTCTAACTTACTTTATTTTCCCCCGGGCACTGTTGGCATTGGAGGCCTGATACCTCTTCAGGGTAGCTCCTTCAGTGGGTTCCCTCCTGGCTGCTTCCCTGTCATTGCAAATAACATCTCGACTTCTCAGTTGTGATGCCCTAAAGTTTCTCCAGACATTGTGGGTATCCCTGGGAACATAATGAACTCATTTGGATCTATAGAGTTACTAAAATCCATGAAATAGATTGGCACTTAGTAAAAGGCAACATTTCAGCAAAAAGGGAAATATAATGAAATGATGGTAGAATAAGTGAAGGAAATAAAAGTTAAAAGTGTTAATATTACTTTAATTCAAGGAACCTCCTCCAGCCATTATCTCAGTATGGTCTCAAGCACATTAGCAAGTCATACTAATTCTGCTTCAAGTCTTACTATGTCACAAAGAAAATATCTTAGCATTTTTTTTTAAATTTTTTTAAATTTTATTTATTTTTATTCTTGTTTCAGAACCCTTGTTTATTCACTCATTTTTATGTCCGGCTCAGCCCACCCCAGGGTAGGGCTGGCGCAGCATGTGGTGCCGGGGATCGAACCGCGGTCCCTGAAGCCGCCCAAGCTTTCCCAAGCAGGCGCTTTAGACCACTGAGCCATCCTGCCGGGCCCGTTAGCATTTAAATATAGTAATATTAATTCATTGTTAAAGTCTAAATTTTCCCCCAGCTTATTTAAAAAGGTAGTAAGCCAACCTTTTTTTTTTTTTTTTTTTTTTAGTGAAAAAGTTGGATTTACCAATCTAATTTAGCATTAAATCTGATCAAATCCTTTGGAAGCCAAAAAAATACTAGAAGTAAAATTGACAAATCATGACCATAATTAACTTGAATTTATTTTAAATCAAGTAAATGGCTGGGAAGATGGCTCAGTAGAATAAGTGCTTGCCTGGCAAGCACAAGGTCCTGAGATCAATCCCCAGTACCACAAAAAAAAATCAAGTAAAGAAATTTTTAAACAGCTATCTCTGGTCTCAGTTATCTGTGATAGAAGAACAATGTAAACAGGCGAAAATTATGGTTCCTTTTATACCATGATACATGCCCCTAAGTAAGAAACCAGATGACAGTTATTAACTGGTGGTTTAAAGATTTTTGCTTTCAGGTTTATTCACTGTCCCTTTCCTGAATATGAAAAAGAAAATTGTTTTGGCTCCAACAGTGTGTTTCAAGGATGCTCTGCTTACTCTGGCAGGGTTTTCTCTCAGGAAACAGCTTTGCTCTGAAGGCAGATACATCAGGGAAGATGGGCCTTCAGCCTGCAGGGCCACATTTCCAGCAAGGTGGCGTAAGTCACTGTCTAGGTCAGCATCTGTCTTTAAGCATCACTTAAAGACTTGATTCTTCAACATAGGCCAGTTGCAGATTGCTCCCCCAATTCTCCATTATCCTGTGTTCTGATCATCTTGTTTTTCCTATAAATCTTATCTTTTAAGAGATCTCTGTCAGTAACTTATTTTGGCCCTACTACTCTTTCATTTATTTGAGCTTTCCTTGACTTTGCATTTTTAATGAGTAAATGCATTTCAGAGTAATTAGTTCTTCAGTGTGTAACTTGATGTATAAATAGTGCTTCCTTTTATTTTTCTTAAAACTCCTAGTTTGGGATATCCTCGGCAATCCTAGGATAAGTGGAATATCTGGTGTCAACAAGAACATTGCTCTGTAGTTGCTTTCTTTCTTTAATGAATGAGAGAACCTGTTACTGTATCAGTAAAATAGGTCTTGGACTTGGACAACAATTTTGACCAGAATTATAAATGTAAACGGAATAGGATGTATTAGTCTATAGATAGACTGAAACAGTCTAATTTGGAAAATTATGAAGCTGTATTTTTAAGAACTTTGAGAAAACATAGGCACCATTTCGTATAACCTTGGAGCATGAAAGGCCTGTCTAAGCCTGACACAATGTGTAACAGCATGAAAAGAGATTATCAAAGTAACGTTAGCCATGTGTGATACACCTAGCTGTAATCCCAGCTCTTGGAAGGCTGAGGCAGGCAGATCCCTTGAACTACATAGCAGTAGACCCTGCTTTAAAAATAAAAAGAAAAAAGTTATTAATCTAGAAAACATTTAAGTCAAAAGGTGATACTAAACTAGAAAAGTGCTTTAGCATATAATAGACATAGTCTGATTCTATTAATATACAAACAAGTTTTACAAATCTGTAAGAAAACATCTCAAGAAAAAATGAATAAAGGATATAAACAGGTTATTTTTAAAAAATATGTAGAAGTTGTCAATAAACTTACACTCATTCTCAGCTTCTATCAAACTAACATAGAAAGAAAAATACCTTCTTCTGGTGGGAAAAAAAGATGTGGTAGCAGGTACCCTGACAGCCATATCACTAAAGGATAAGTTGGTGACTTTTGGGGTCAGTTGAGTGTGTACTTTGTTGTCTGCAGATCATAGCCCCTCTGACCCAGCCATGCTGTGATGAGCTACATTCAAATTGTAGATGAAATGTTTACTGCAGCTTTGTTTCTAACAACAGAAAACAAAGTTGTGTCAGCAGGACTGGTCCAGTAAAGTGCAGCACAGCCCCAGAGTGGCTGTTTGTAAGAGGCTTTCAATGACTAATAGTTTCATGATTAGTTGTCAGATTTTATAACTTCAAGAGCATCTCATGTTTTAGCTATACCACTAGAATGGACTAACAGGCAGATGGTAATAATCCCCAGAAGCTGTTAGAAATATGTTAATAATTGTCCTCATCTTATTTTCATGCCATTATCAGAAATTATATCATTAACCTGACTCTGGAAAAGTTTTCACAACAGATCTTTCAAAAACTCATCACTGTCTCTGTAGTTTGAGAAACAGAAAATTTTAGAAAAATTCTTTTTCTAAAGTATTAAGTACAATGGGATAAGCATTAGTTAAAAGTTCTTTAAACTTAGGTTTTCTATCTGAAAGACTCTGGAGATTTTTGTTTTCTTTACTAGGAAATATGTATATTTAGAACCTGGTTCTGTTTCTACTAAAAATCTCTGCTCCCTGTGATATTGGCCCTTGTCCGTCTCCATTTTTGGCTTCATGGCTTCTCATCACTCCCTTCCCACCTCCCTTCCCACTTGCCCAGGGTGTGCTGGGGTGATGGGAATCTTGCATGCTTTGGAGTCTGTACAGCACCTACTTCCTCACTTATTGACAAATTAAAATAAAGCACTATCAGGTAGAGAAGACAGCAGAAGTATTTTCCTTTTGCAAACAGGTATCCTCAGCCCCCTTCTCCTTTTTTATTCAGTCCTCTTTCCTTATTGTGCCCTCTCTGGCCTCATAGATCATGCCCTGATCTCCTAATTATGTCACTTAATCTCGAATTTTCTGTTTGGCCAATTTCTGCCAGCTCTGCCTCGCTCTTCTATATCACAAAGCCAAGAGTATCACTCATGATTTCCCCATAAGCTAGTTTCTTTTCCATACCTTCCTTTTTGTTGCCCTGAAATGCTAATGTTTTCCATAACTTGTTTTTATTTCACTTTAAAACTGAATGCCACTGTGAGCCTTGTTATGGATGGGTGTTCTGCATCCTTTGCATGTGTAGTGGGAGGGAATGGACTGAGAACCATTGTCCTGAAAGAGTCTGCAGTGTGACTTTGGGCTCCAGAGCCACATTGTCTAGGTTTTAATCCTAGATCCCATGCTTTCTGTGTGACTCAAAATAAGCTTCTTGGGTTTATATTGGTGTCTTATCTGCAAAATCTTATAGGATTGTTGGAAAAAGTAAATAAAAAATTCTAAAGTATTTTGAATAGTATTTGGTTAGTGTTTAATAATTGTCATCCAAACTGGATATAGTGGCACGTGTCTCTAACCTCAACACACAGCAGGCTGAGGCAGGAATATCCCCATGAGTTCAAGGCCAGTCTGGGCCATATAAGTGATTTCAAGGCCAGCTTGCACTACATAGTGAGACCTTGTCTCAAAAAAGTCTAGTAGAGGCTGGGGAGATAGGTCAGTAGTCTGAGTGCCTGCCTGGCAAGTGCAGAGAACTGAGTTCAATCCCCTGTACTGCATGCTGTGCTGGCCCTGGGACTAGACATGGTGGTGCACACCTGTAATCTCAGCACTGGTGAAGCTGACACAGGAGTCTAACTGTGTAATGAGATCCTGTATCCAATAAATAAATAAACAAACCTAATGATAATAATCATTATTAAATACTATAGCTTTTAAAATGAGACATTAAATTTGTTAACTGCTTAAGAAACTTTAGGAGTTCTCTTGCTCTGAAGTAAACATTTGCTACATTAAAAGGACTCTCTTAAGAGGTAGTCTCTATGAGTCAGTTAAAAGGTTCTGTAGGGAGACTCTGAACACTTCCATGGTAGGAAAATTGTAGGAGAAATTAATTCAGACTTGAAGTTGTTCTAGTTTTCCAACCCCACTTACAGTTCTGTGATCCATCCCCAACGCCTTGTGCCTATCTTAACATTGGATGTATGTCAGGCTCTTAACTACACAGTTTGCTGTACAAAATTGCCCCATACCATCCGACCTTCTCTCTCCACCTTGAGCTCTCTTCTAAGAATGTGGTAAGACTCCTAGGTCTTTTAGTCAGCTGTTCATCCTTTCAGTCTTTGGCTCACATACTGTATCTTCCATGGAGCTGTTTTTGTTTTTTTCTCTTCTTTCATACTTATGACTATTATCACAGAGAGTTTTGCTTACTTGTAAATTTATAAGCTTAAGTAGCAAAGATTTATCTTTTTTTTCCATTCCTTTTGTGCTGGGAAATAGCCTATCAGCTTAAGTGCCTACCTGGCAAGTTCAGTTCAGTCCCCAGTACCAAAAGAGAGATAGCTCACTAGAACAAACATTTGCCTGACAAGTGCAAGGGCCTGAGTTCAATTCCAGGTTCCATGAGAGAGAGAGAGGCCTTTCACTGTAATAGACTACTCTGTACTTGCATGAAGACATTTTTGCTCAGTCCTAACTATATCTCAAAGTACGTTGGAATGTCAATTTTTACCTGTATCCTGTCTCAGGATATCTTTGTTCTCAGCATGGGCAATAGGACTTTGGAGTTCTCTTTCACATTCCCATCATTTCTACTATCTGAGGGATCACCCAGTTGAAAACATTTATGCTCTCTTCCATAAATGTAGTGTTTGTTTTATTTTGTTTGTCATACAGGGGATTGAACCCAGATGAAGGACATCTTCGGCCTATTTTTATTTTTTTTAATTTTTGAGACAGACTCTTCAAAATTTCTTAAGTCAGGTTCAAACTTGAAATCCTCCTTCCTCAGCCTCCCAGAGTGCTAGAATTACTATGCAGGTATGCTCCAGCATGCCTAGCTGGAGGGTTATTTTTCTGATGTAGTTGTTTATTATTTTTTTCTTTTATATTTTGGATTTAAATGTACATAGGTACATAACATTTATGTTGTACAAAAATTGGAATTCCATGACTTTTTTTCTGTTATTTATTATAAAAGTCTTTTATTGGCTATAGGGTGAGGGAGACAGTAGTAATTTTATATTGGGATGGCATTTTGCTTTCTCATATTTTTGGAACATTTAAATCTATTTTTAGGGGCCCCGCAGGATGGCTCAGTGGTCTAAAGCACCTGCTTAGGAAAGCTTAGGCGGCTACCTGGACCGCAGTTCAATCCCCAGCACCACATGCTGCACCAGCCCTGCCCTCAAGGCAGGCTGAGCCAGCCATAAAAATAAATAAACAAACAAACAAAAGTTCTGAAACAAGAAAAAAAAATCTATTTTTAGACCATTTAAAAACCACTCGTTCATTCATTCACTCATTCAGTGCAGGGTCTCTCTATGCAGCTTGGCTTTGTAGTGATCCTCCTGTCTCAGCCTCCCCAGTGCTGGGATTATAGGTGTGCGCCATCACACCTGGCTTTATTGAACAGCACAGTGCACCTGGGGTTTTGGGGCCAGCATGGCATGTGGCACCAGGGTTCAAACTTGGGTCCTTGTGCTTGCCAGATAGGTGCTTAGACCTCTGAGCTATCTCCACAGCCCTAAAAGTCACTTTTAAAAACCAAAGGAAAATATTTATTACATTAGATGAGGATAATATTTACTATGGACATATCATAATTATGAGAATTGCCTCTTTACAAGTTCGATGGAAAAGGCTGTTAATGTCCTCTCCTACCTAGTATCCATCTTTTCTGCTTGGTGATGAGTTTTTAAGCAGTATTGCATGCCACTGTTCACAGGATTTGTGGACATTTACCTCCAAAGCTGCACTAGACTGTCAGTACCAGCCTTATCACTGATCCTTAACTTCAGTAATGGGACAGCTTTGATCATCTAGGGAACTTTTCTGAAATACACATAATAGGTTCCACTCCGACCCAGTCCCAGCTGGTAGCAGAGCCTGCGCGTCCGCCGCGGGTAAGCTCCTTGTGCCCCTCTGCCCCGCCTCTGCGTTCCTGCGACTAACTTCCTGTTCCAGCTCAGACCCAACCGCACCGCTGGTAGGGTCAAGATCCCTGGCCCGCCTTCCCTTTCCCCACTCCCCTCCCCTTTTTTTTTTTTGAACCCCTCCAGCCCAAGCACCGAACCCATCAAATATCTCGTTTGGCAACTGATCTGGTCCATGAGCCTACCAGGACTACTCAATCCCAAAGCTCCACCTCCACCTACAGACC